>PVJS01016086.1:0-22527 GCA_004027185.1 Glis glis
CCCAGCTTCACCTATATACCCCCTGCCCTGCCCTCCTCTCCCAGCTTCACCTGTGTACCCCCTGCCCCGCCCATCCTCTCTCGGAGCCCCCTTCCAGCCCACCCCCAACCCCAGGTAGGAACTTTGTATTGAGGAACGGGGGGGGGGCAGTACAGCCAAACCTCATTAATCCAAACCCCTGCGGATCTGGAGTTTTTTCATAATTTGAACAAAAACGGGGCTCGAGTTTTCCTTTATCTGTGAAGAAAGGGTGGGCTAAGCAAATTAGTGGTGGGAGTTCGTGTGTGGGAGGGGATATTTAACCTACACCAGCAAACAGACTTTCCAGTCCTATCTATCCATTAAGGCATGCTCCCTGAGGCCTGGGCGGAAAAGCCTTGTGCACCGAGTTCTACTTACTGTATATATTTTGAAGACATGCATTTCATTAAATAGACACTGTCATTCAGTTTTGTCACTTATTCAGAGTGGCCATCTTCTCAAATATAACATCCCAAATTAGAGAGGTTTAACTGTACTGGGGGTAAAGGAAGGGATTCAGGGAAGGGAAGCCTGTGGGCGGGCGCACGTGGCGGAAATGACTAGGAGCTTCTGCAGAGACACAGCGTGCCCCAATCTGCACCCCAGGAAGCAGAAACTGGCTCCATTCCTTTCCACCCCCACGTTCCTTTCAGCCCTTCTCCCTGGGCTCCCAATTGAAGGGTGAGGGGTGCCAGCCCCTCCTCCCACCCGCGATCCTATTCTCATCGCCTCCTATTGCTCCTGGGCCTACTCCTGGCTGCTCCTCTCGGCCCCGTGGACCTTCTGTTCCTCTGCTGGGAGAGAAGAAAAAAGCCACTCAAATCCCCCATGCTCTGGTCACTCACTTGGGCTTTTGAAAACTTGGGCTCAAACTAATTTTCAAATTAATGGCTGAGCTGCAGAAGGACCAATATCTACAAGTGGTTCAGAACAAATTACTTCCTGGGTCACAGGGCATCTGGGCCTAGCAACATCATGTCTGACCTTATCGCCTAAGGATACTAGACTCCCCAATGGGGTCTCCCTGCCATCCCGCCATCAAGGACTTACTTCCCAGGTCACCCAGACTCCAGCTTCCAGCAAAGCTGCCCTCTTAGTTTGCGGGGTATCTCCCACACTGTATGGTAGGGCACCCCGAGTACGATAGGAGAGCAAGGGAAGGAACCCTCAGATTCCCGCCCCTCTGCTTTTCTGCTGGTGACAGCACATGGGCAAGCCCCTACACCCCCATGGACCCAAATTTAGAAAGTAGATAAATTAGGGTACCATTATTCATTTTACAAAAGAATTCACCGCAGGAGTCCTTTAAATGGCGAGGTCCCCTGGTGCCTCTTAGCATCTGTTTACAGATCACTAGACGCTGTGACAGAGAGGCTGGGCAGGCAGTTAAAATTACAGTGTGAGGAGCCACTGCCCACTGCAGCTCAGTCCCACGGAAAGAAAGCATCTCAGAAATGCCGCCTGTGGCTGACAGGTCCCCATCCCCTGGCTTTTTAGGTAGGATTCTGTCCGGCGAGGCCCTGGGTGCTGGCCGAGGGGCAGTGAGTGGCATTAGCAGCCCAGGGGTGTGTACTCCAACAGGAATAGCGGGTTAGTATGCTGCTCCTGGCAGCTCTGCTGGGAATCAGCATGGCTGCCAAGTCCACGATGTGATCTAGGAAGATGTCTCACCCTGCCTCCAACTCCCAGGCCACGTGGGCAAGTCCACATCCCAACATCTGTCCAAGGGTCCTTTCATGCTCCTCCTCCTCACTGCACCCACCCTGCCTACCGTCGGAACATCTCAACAGCATCTTTTCCAGGCCCCCTGCCCACTCCCAGCTCCCACCCAGTAGGGGCTAACGTGAACCCCCAGATGCTTTCTACCTAACAGGTGTAAGAGAGGAGGAAGAGAGTGAAAGGAGAGAGGTGGGAAGGAGGGGTCGAGAACCAGGGTTAGGGAAGGAAGAGGAAACCCCAACCTACCTGCTGCAGACGGCACAGCCTCTATAGCCAGGGCCCCCAACCCCTCATCACCTCCACCCCATTAACAATGCCACCCCAACATCCCAACCCCAGGACGCTCTGGTGAAATGGGGGGTGACAGACATACACTGGAGAGGTAGAGGAGGGTGTAGAGTCGGGAGGAGGCCGGGAGAAGGGTTTGAAGGGAAGGGCGTGGTCTGTGAAGGTGCTGGGTCTGTCTAGGGTCAAGCTCAGTACTGCTACGCAGGGCAGGGCAGTGGTGGGGGCGTCACACGTGGTCTCTGGGTGGTGCCTTGGGAGATGGGTCTGTGCAGGTGTCAGGACGGTGGGGGTCTGTGGAGGTTCTCTGGGTGTGGAGGGCGACGGTGAGAGGGGAGAGGCTCTGGAGAGTTGGAGGGGGTAGGCTTCACGACCAACCTGCAGTGGTCCGGAGTCACCTCCCCCTGTGTCCTCCGCCCGTGGTCAAAGCGGAACCAGGAGAATTACCTGATGAGGAGCTGCAGGGGGAGAGAGTGGGGTCATGGGGTCAGGAGCCTTGGTGGTACTGGTGGGGAGGCCTGGTGGTCAGAGCAGAGGAAGGAGGAGTATGGGTAGGAAAGAGCAGAATTCTGGGAAGGCACGGGGTGAGATGCGAAGGGAGTCGGCCTCACGGTGGCTGGTGAGCAGAGAGGGGCAGCGGGGAGCTGGAGAGCGAGTCAGGCGTGAGGCCAGAGGGGAGGAAGGCCAAAGGCAGGCTGCAAGGAAACACCGAGGAAAGGGACTACCGGGGCGGCCTTCAAGCTCTGGAGAGCAGGGAGGAGGAAGCTCTACAGGAGCTGCCAGGAGTCGGGGCGCCAGGAGAACGGAGGTGGTGGGGACCCCATGTCTCCAGGGTGCCCTCCAGGGCCTGGGGGAACTGCAGCTGAGACGGCCCCTGCTCCATTCTGGCTAAGAGCAACTTCTCGCCCTCCTGGCCCAAGGAGAGCTGGGGGAAGCTGACTCCCCGCCCTGAACACCAGTTCAAGACTCAGCAGGGAAGGGGCGGCTCTAGGAGCTGGGTGGGGTCTGTAGAAAGTCCTGAGACAGACTGGAGCGGGAGGACCGGGCAGGAAGGCACAGGGCCGGGCTGACACTGCCAGGAGTGACGAAGGCACGGACGATGGGATGAAGGTGGGTGACTGGGGGCTGCGGGGCGCAGCCAAGGACGAATGGAGGACGGTGGGCGACAGTGGCGATGGGGCTGGGGTGGCTGGCGCAGTGAGAGCACGAAGGACAGTGGGATGGATGGGGATGGGACACGGAGAAGATAAATGACATTGTAATTTCCACCTGAGCGTCGAGCAGCCTCTTCTTGGGTTCGGGCAGCGGCTCAGCCATGGCGGGGTGGTCCCGGCGCAGCTCCTCCTCCACCAGCATCAGTCTGAAGGGACGGGCTTCAGTGGGGTTAGTGGCGGGCACGGGCTCGGCGCCTGCCCATGACACTCCCCACCCGGGGAACCTGGCAGCTCTCTGGAAAAGCCTCGGGCATCCTTCTCCCCTGCTCAGAACCCCTCCACTGTCACCACTCAGCAGTCTTGCTGTCACTCAGAGCCCTGCTCTCCGCCTTCCTCCAGAGACCCTGGAATCTCCCTTATCAGGTGACTTTCTGTGCCTCAAAGATCTGTCCCACCCAGAGACGCTCAGCCCCCCTTCCCAGCGGCGCTTCTATGACCCCCGTGCCACCTCAATGCAGCTCAGCCACCTGCAGCGACAGCCTGGGGACACCCCAGCCCAGGAGGGCTTCTCTGTAAACATTATAATTTCCAGCATCTCCCTGCCTTTGGTGAAGATTCTCAAGGTCATTTCTCATAATGGTATCAATTAGAGGAGTGGTTTCAGAAAACGTTTCAGGTCAAGAAGCCCTTTTCTTCTAATTAAGTCTTACTCAGAAATGCATTTATAATGGATCAAAATGGAGCTGGCTCTGGCTGCTATGGGCTTGGGGTGCCCGCCCCCGGCTCTCAAGGTGACTGACCCCTTGCTGAGACACCTCCTTTGGAGCCCAGGGCTTGGCGGAGCAGTGTGGAACATGCAGAGGCTAAAGCGAGTCTTTCTGATGGATACCCCTCCGAGGCCGGAAAAGGAGGCGCTGCCCAGGAGGGGGGTGCTCAGGGGCTTCTCTGCTAGGGATCCCTGCTCAGCTCTGGGCTGAGCCTCACAGGCTGGGCTGAGAGTAACCGGTGGGGAGTCCTGGCCTAGGCCGTGTCCAGACACACTGATGGCTGGACAGTACACTTCCCAGGGGTCGGGAGTTACTCTATCAGGAGAGATGGCAGGGTGCAGCAGGGGGACATCTGATGTTTCTACCCCCTGGCGATGGGGAGTGTGTGGCATCCCTGGGAGGAGTGCGGGGCGCTCCTGCGCTGGGCACAGGGTTGGAGGAGCAGCTCGCTCTCGCTCCTGCAGCCTCGGGCTCTCCCCTGCCAGCCCTCCCCGGGCCGCCCCTCACCTGCCAATGATGCTCTTGATCTGGGAATCCTTCTCCACCTGCTGCTGCCTCAGCCTCTTCTCACTCTGCTCCAGGCGGGCCTGATACTGCATCAGGATCTTGCTGGTCTGTTCTTCCTGGGACAGCAGCCTCCGCTCATACTCTTCCAGCTTCCGGTTGGACATGTGCAGCCGCTCCTTCAGCGAATGGATCTCCTCCTCGTACTCCTTCACCTGCCCGCCGGGCACACGACCCCGCACTGTGAGGGCCCCTGCCCTGATCCCACCGGCTGGCCACCAACCCTGTCTGCCCACCACAGCCACTGCACGGGGAGGGGCAGCCAACCCTTGCCCTGCCTGCTGGAGCAAGGTCACACACCCACACCCAGACCCACAGAGCAACCTACACAGACTCACAGACACACCTAAGGAAGTGTGCCCCAAAATTAAAGATAAAGTGACTCTTCATCCCAAGCCAGGACTGAGTGAAGAGCCAAAATAAAGCCATAACAAGCTTTAGTTAAAGTTTTAAGTAAAATAGGCTTAAGTACCTGTTTTCTAGAAGTTAGATCTCTATAGCATACTGCCCCCGTACCCTGTAATCTGATCTTGTCCCTAGTAACCCCTAGCAACAGCCAATCGGTGCTAAGCACACTTGGGTCTGGAGTTTGCAGAGAATCAGGCGAGGTCACTCTGACCAGAGCCAGGGAGCCCCCTGCCCATCCTAAACATTCTTGAGGGAGGCATTGCGGGCCGACCAATCAGTTCAGAGGTCACCATATAGGGCCAAAGTCTCCCTAGTAATGACCCTTACCTAAGGCGTGAAAATTAGACCTATCAGGGAACGATAACAGGCTTATGTTCCAAACTATCCAATCAATGTAAGGGTGGGATGGGCTGCCCTCCTGGGGGGATAAAAGCTTTGTTCTCCGGGAGCGAGGGGCTTCTCTCCGTGACCACTGCGTTGGTGCACGTTGTGAGCCCGAGCTCGAGCTTGAATAAAGGACCCTCGTGTTTATTGCATCGGAACGGCTCCCTGGTAGTCCTTGGTGAGATCACGTGCCTGGCACTTCATCTGCGCCGGGCACACGACCCTGCACTGTGAGGGCCCCTGCCCTGATCCCACCGGCTGGCCACCATCCCTGTCTGCCCACCACAGCCACTGCACGGGGAGGGGCAGCCAACCCTTGCCCTGCCTGCTGGAGCAAGGTCACACACCCACACCCAGACCCACAGAGCAACCTACACAGACTCACAGACACACCTAAGGAAGTGTGCCCCAAAATTAAAGATAAAGTGACTCTTCATCCCAAGCCAGGACTGAGCATGTGGGAGAAACAAAAAAGAAGACACTGGATGGGGGAGGGGTAGGTGCTATCCTACATGTGGCTCCCTGCTTCCGCTTCCCTAAGGAGAGGTCCTTAAGGGAATCCCAGGCTGCGGGTGGAGAAATGCCTCTGTTAATAGGACCCTGGAATTCTGGGGCTAGGAATGCTCAAAAAAGTCATTTTACTGGCTTTAAGAGTCTAGAGCTGTGCTAATATGATAGCCACTACCCACATGTAGCTATTTATTTGATTAATTATTTGTGCTGGGGATTGAACCCAAGGGCATTCTACACTCAGCCCTTTATTTCTGAAACAGTCTTGCTAAATTGCTGAGATTGCCCTCGAATCTGCGATCCTCCTGTCTTAGCCTCTCAAGTACTGGGGTTACAGGAATGTACCATCATGCCCGGCTCTATTTATTTTATTTATTATTATTATTATTGCCATGCCAGGGCCTCACTCAGGCTAAGCACAAACTCTTCCGCTGAGCTACATCCCCAGCCTACACGTAGTTATTTAAAAGTTAAATAGCACTAAAAATTTAGTTCCTGAATCACAGCAAGCCACATGTCTAACACAGTGGCCACTAGCCACGTGTAGCTGCCATACTGAATGATGCAGATTACAGAACATTTTCATCACTGCACAAAGTTCTATTGAGCTGGGCGTGGTGCTGCACGCCTGTAATCCTGGTACTTGGGCGGCTGAGACAGGAGGATCGCAGGTTCGAAGCCAGCCTCAGCAACTTAGGCTGCCAGCAACTTAGCTGTTTTATTTGGAGACCCTGTTTCCAAATAAAAAAAATAAAGGGCTAGGGGTGTAGCTCACAGGTAGAATGCCCCTGGGTTCAATCCCCAGTACCACACACAAAAAAAAAGAACTATGAAATCATGCTAGTCTAGAGCCTCTCTCAAGGATTCCTCATCTGAAGCACAGAACAGGAAAAACAATTAGATTTTTACTGTCTTCTCTGAAGAGGGTTCATACACAATCAACCCGGTTCTAGTTACAGAGGAGAGATGTGTTTGCTACCTATGATGGCTGCCTGGGGGCATTATAATTCTCTCATGGAACCCAAGGAACCAAGCCCATCTAAATCAGTCCCAACATTTCCTGTGCTCAAGACCACTCCCCCCCCTCGGGGTCATACATTCTTTACAAATGGCCTAATCCTCAGCCACCCTCTTCCTCAGGGCCCTTGGAATGACAGCCTCCCCAGGTGGCTTTCTGCTAAGTTATCTGCATGTGCCCCAGGGCCCCTGGTGCCATCTGTCCTCAGCTGCCACCAACCAAGACCCTGTACACAACCCTGCCCACTGAGCCCCCGCCGCCGATGCCCGCAGGACAGTGACGGCATAACCCAGGCACCGCTGGCACACGCCTCTGCCCCCCAGCTGAGTAGCTCCCACTTGCTGCTGAAGTCGCTTTTCCCGAGCAGTCACAGAAGTAGGGCTTAGGTTCTCCCTGGGGAAGAACATGGCGGCAAGCCTAGAATAGAACACGTTTCTCCCCAGATAGTCCACAATGTACACAGCCCACAGAGTAAGAGCTGGCTTCGGCAGACTCATGTGGTGCCCCTAATGGGCAGAGCGCGTCTCGAGGAGGGGACGGGTCTTTGTCTTTTCTTTCTACCATAACTACTTGAGCCTGGGTGCTGCTTCCCTTGGAGGGACTAGCGGTCTCCCTGGGGGTAAAAGGAAGAACCGGGGCTTGGGTGGCAGGGCCCAGCGTACCCTATCTAGCCGGCTCTCGTCCATCGACTTGGAGTACTCCTTGAGCTTGTACTCCTCCCGCTCAATGTGGGCGCTCTCGATGTCAGCCGACAGGTGAGGCATATTGGAGACCCAGGCCACGGTCCTCTCGGAGGCCGGCATGGTGGGGTTCAGCGTGGACGGTGTCTGAGAATGCTGGGCCAGGCGAGGCAAGGCAGGGAAGACAGCGGGAAGGCGGGACAGGCAAGCACATTCAGAGGGGGGACACGCCAACAGAGAGTCCTGTTCCCCCTCTAGCCCTATCCCCTCTGAGCGCTAGAGGTGACTGATGTGTCACCTATCAAGGTGGGTTGTCTGTTGTTCACCACCTTATCTACAGTGCCTAGAGAGCAGTGGCCCAGGGTGGGCCTCTAGACACACTCCCTGAAGGAGTGAAAGGAGGTGGGAAGATTGTAACTTCAGATTGCCCCTCCCCCTGCCACCCATTCCCTTCCCCCACCACCCTGCCTTCTTCCGACCCTCACCTACCTGCTTGGTGATGGAGGGCTTGAGCCCCCCACCCCCTCCGCCACCGCTGCCCCCGCTGCCCCCAATGCTGCCCTCCTTGCTGAGGCTCTGCTGCCGCGGGCGGGCGGGGCCATAACTCGGCTCCGGGGACTGCAATAGGTTCCCGCTGGACGGCCGGGGCTTCTGGGCAGCGCTGACTGTCAACTGCTGAGACTTGCCCCTCTGCAATGGGGGCGGCTGGCCCCCGCCACCCCCGCCACTGCCCCCACCGCTCCCACCTCCGGGCCCTGAGGGGGCTGGCCTCTGGGGGCCGATGGTGATCTGGGGAGGGGACAGCATGTGCTGTAGGTTGTCCTGGAGTGAGAGCTGCCGACGGGTGAAGTCAGTGCCAGAGGGTCCAAATTCATCACTGTAGCTGTGGCTGTGAAGGATGGAGGCTGCGGGGGGCTTGGGGACCCCCGAGGAGAGGTCTTCGCTCTTGCTATAGCCATGGAATGGGGCAAAGGTGTCCCCTGGGGGCTCTCCACCTCGGTGGTGGTGATGGTGGTGGTGGTGGTGATGGGAGGAGGGTGGGCCGTGGCCACCGCCCCCTCCGTGGCCCGCTGGGGGCCCCGGCCCATCAGCAGCCATGTGGAAGAGAGGGTTCTGGAAGGAGAGGGGGATGCGCAGTTGTTGTGCAGGGACACCGTCCGTGGTGACACCCATCTGGCTGAGGCGCATGCCAGCCGCTGTGATAGACGAGCCACTCCCCTGGGAGAGGCGTCCGGCAGGCGCAGGCCGCAGCCCCAAGGCGGCCGTCAGCGAGGCCTGGCTTGAGTGCAGCAGATCCCCGACGGCGGCCAGGTTGGACACGCTGCTGCTGTTGAGGCGGCCGGTGGGCCCGTCGCCCTGCAGGTCCAGCATGGACACACTCTTGTTGACACTCAGCATCTTCTGCTCCGGCTCCGTGATGTCCGAGCTGCTCGTGCAGTAAGCCGGGGAGGAGCGGGCCAGTGGCGGCCGGCTCACGTAGAACAGGTCTTTCCCCCCGCCGGGAGGAGGTGGGGGCGGCTTCTCCTTGGTTGGGGAGGGGAGGCGAGCCATGTCCATAGAGCTGCCAGAGGGAAGGGGACACGCGAGCAGCAGGTAAGGCCCGGGCGGCCGGCACTTGAGCCTCATGTGGTCTAGTGTAGACCTTAGGTGGAAAGTGGGACCGCAGGGGAGGGCACAGAGCCAGCGATGGCGGCCCTGGAGAGGCAGGCAGGGAGGATGGGAGAGCGGTGTGGGGGGAGAGGACGGGAAGGGGGTGAGGCCTAGAGGAGGGGAGAGGGGGGCAGAAAGAGGAGGGATGAGGGCAGGTCTGGGCAGATATGGAGGAGATGAGGTGCACTGAGGAGGAGAGGAGGGGAGGGGAGAGGAGGAGGGCGAAGGCCCGAGGAGTGGGGGGAGTGGACAGCGGAGGAGAGGAGGGCTGGGGAGGGGAGAGCCCCTCACCTGTTGAGGCCTCGAGCCATGAAGGACTGAAGGTCGATGGAGCTGGAGAGAGATGGAAAGAGGGGCGAGCACAGACAGAGAGGAGCGAGATGTGGATGCATGGAAGGGAGGGATGGCAGGATGGGCATGGTGTCGTGGAGGGAGAGACACAGGCAGAGGAACAGCAGGGACACCATCAAATAAGGGGCAGCAGCTGAGGCCAGGGCCTGCCCCATCAGGACAGACGCTGGGCCCGCTCGGCTTCCAGCCGTGGCTTCTCTGAGTGCCTGGTCTTGGGAGGCCTGCGGGGGGTTCCGGTGCGGGGCTGGAGGGGTGCTTATTTACGGAGATGTTTGATTATTTTGACACCCCGTGACTGAACCATCATGTGCTGGTTGAACCTCAGCCTGGAGACGGCACGGGCGAGCCGAGGGGCAAAGCGAGTGAATCGGAGCTTGTAGCGGGCATCCCCTCGCTGCTAACTCAGCTGGGGCTCAGACCCCGCTCCCTCTGGCTCTGAAGGGCTCCTACTGCCTGCTCCTGTCTCATTACCACGTTCCCCCAAGAACTAGCTGCTTCTCCCCTTCCTTTCAAACCCTAGAGAGATGCAAGTGGGGCCCAGTAAGCAGCATCCCGAACGAGCACGCCGGGCTCTGGGGCGCAGGGCTGGGGTCCCGGGTGCTCACCTGTTGAGGTCCCGCATCATGTAGCCCTGCATCTCAGCCGACGGGCCCCGCAGCACCACGGGCTGGGGCCGGGGCCGCTCGCTCTGGCGGCTCGGCTGCCTTTGGATGTTGGGGTTCCTCAGGGCTGTGCTGATGTCATTGAGGAGCCGGGGTAGAGGGCCCAGCTTCAGGAGGGCTTCCTGGAAGGGCAAGGCTGTCACCCGGGGGCTCTCGGAGGGCGCAGGTGGGAGGACGTCTGAGCTAGATTGGGGTGGTAAGGTCTCGGGGAGCAGGGAGGGGAGTAAAGTCCGTGCCGGGTGGTTTCTCAGGCCCGGGGCCTCCGGAAGCACTGGGGTCAGGGCAGAGGGGGCACTTGCTGACCTTGCTGAGCTGGGGCAGCACCTCCCAGAGCAGGGCATGCAGCGTGGAGAGCTCGCGGCCCAGGTCGATGTAGCCCTCAAAGCTACTGCTGTTGGTCAGCGTGTCCAGGTTGGAGATCTCGTACAGGAACTGCTGCATGGAGCCCCACTCCAGCTCCAGAAACTCATTCATGAAACCCAGAAAGTCCTCTTTTGAGGTAAACCTGGCCAAGGGGTCCGGAAGGGAGAGGTCACACACAGGCAGAAGGCCTCACACCCACCCTCTCTGGGGGCTCCGGAGACCTGCGCGAAGCCGCCCTCACTTGGAAAAGTTGGCCAGGTTCTGGATGACCTTGGCGATGAGGGTGAGGGTGCGTGAGGTCTGCTCGTCTGGGTACTCCTGCATGAGCCCAAAGAGACTGGGCGACATAATGGCCGGGCAGAGGAAGCGCAGGAAGAGCGAGGCGCTGATCAGCCGGTCAGCGATGTCCTCCCGGCCCCGCTCTGCGCAGCGCAGCCGCCAAGACGCAAACACCTCCTTCAGCTCCCTCGGGAACACGCTGGGGGGAAGGGGTGGGGAGACAGAGAGAGAGAGAGAGAAAGAGAGAGACCGGGACTGAGCCCCAGAGACCCTCAGCTTCCAGGGAACATGCTGAGGGGGGTGGTAGGAGGTGAGGGCGTGGAACCAGGTGAGAGAGACAGGGAGGGGGACCGCAGGAGGAAGACGGGAGGCTGCTGGAAGAAGAGGGCCGTGGTAGAGGGAACAGACAGATTTGGGAGAGAGAAATGGAGGGGGAGAGAAGGTGAGGGGAGAGAGACACGTGGGAGAGAGACGGAGGGGCGTGTGAGAGAGACAAGGAGAGGAGGAGAAGAAAAACAGACACCAGGAAGAGACAGAGATGGGAGAGAGATGGAGGGTCACTCGAGGTACAGGGAGCTCGGACCCCCCAACTCTTATAGATTCCAGGGAAATGGGGATGGACGTGCCCCAGGCATGATCCCGTCCCTGGAATGGCTCAGAGCTCCCTCTCCCCGCTGCGCCTCCCAATGTCCCACTGACACCTTAAACTTGACTAGTGTAAAACAGCTCACCATCGCCCCCACACCGCCACTGGCTCCTCCTCCTGCCTTCCCTGGCTCTGGCAATGAGGCCGCCGGTCTCCCAGCCACCAGCATCATGGCCTCTGGAGTCATCCTGGACCCCCACAGACAGGCCCCCTCCTTTCCAATCAGTTGACACCCCTGCTGACCTCCCCTCAGAAGGGCCTCACAGTGGCCCCTTCTACACTTCCTGTTACCATCCTGATTCAAGACCTGATGTCCACGCCTGACCACTAACAGCTCCCAATAGCAGGGACTTCACTCTCCCTACACCAGTCACCCCCCCCAACTCTACTTATGGATTAATCTCCTCAATCATTACATGTCCTGGTGCTAGCACCTTCCATGACATCCCAGGACCTACTTATGAACTCAAACTCCTTAACCTGAGCGTTCCGGATTCCAACGCCAATCCCCCATCCATGCCTCTCTCACGCCATCTCCTTTATGAGCTATGGGCTCCACTAAGCCTGTTCTAGTTGCCATCCTCCATCCTCGGAGGCTCCTGGGCCGTCTCACCCCTGCACACACGTGCCTGCCCCCCACCTCCTGAAATGCCTCTCTGCCCACCGGCTGCAGACATCAGCACCTAACCAACCTTCAAAGCCCATCCCTGGCACCTGTCCTGGCTTATCTCAATCAACCTCTGACTCTGGCCTGATGTCTCACGGGAAGGACCCTGACTCAACACTTCACACATACCACGATGGCGCCTGGCTTTCTGTGCATCTCATTGGTCCCTACTCATTCCAGTGGAGGCCCTCTGAGGGCAGGGACCAGACACATGGGCCTCTTTCTGCTCTACAAGCACCCAGAACAAAGCCTCACCCATGACTGGCGCTCAGGCCTCTCTGAGGATGGACAGATGGATGGACAGATGGACACACACTGCCGACCCGGCCCCCACCCAGCGTCCCCAGTCTCACCAGTGGGAGTTGACCACCTTGCACAGGGCCAACTCACAGCACATGCGCAGGTTGGCCTGGTGCTCCGCCAGGCTGGACGCCGTGCACTTGATGGGGTCCACCTCGCAGTTCTCTTCAGACTCGTACAGAGCACGGATGAACTCCCCTGGGGAGTGGGGCACAAGAGGGAGTGGTCACACTTTCCAAGGACAGGGACAGGGGGCTGCCTGGGTTGGAGGAATCACACAATCAGGTGGTTGGAAGCTGGGGTCCTGGGACTCTGAGGAAGGGTGGGCTTGGGGTCTGGGGTCGGGGTGGGCATCCGGTAGGTTTAGGAAGAGGGCCTGAGGGGGGCCATACCAATGGCATCCTTGAGGTATTTCTGACCAATCAGTCTCATATACTCTTCTATGGCTTTAGTGGCGAGCGTGTTCTCGCGGAATATGAGGTGCTCCCGTTCCATGAACCGGTCTACCTCCGACATGGCCATGTCTGAAAGGAAATCCTGAAGCCCGTGGAAAGCCAGGGGTCAGCTTCTGCACAGCCCCGTCCTGTGTGGTTCCCCTGCCCTCACCGCCTACTGAGCCAGCCCTGTCCCTGGGGCGCGGCGCTCACCTTGGCCTTGCCCGTGCTCTGCAGGATGTGAACCAGCGCACTGGCGACCTCCTCCTTGCCCTTGACGTTCAGGGCAGGCTCCAGCACTGCACAGAGCATCCGGTAATGGTTGGTGACATACTCTGCGAACTCCTTGTACAGCTCCATGGGCAGGATGCTCATCGTCTGGTAGCGTGCTTTCAGCCGCACGGCCGGGCAGCCTCCTTTGCCCTTGCCCCCCGAGCCGCCCCCCGAGCCCCCGCCCCCTCCAGAGCCCATGCCCCCGGAGCCCCCGCTGCCTGTTGGCAAGGTCACGGGGTACCACTGCTCGGTGAAGTGGCGCCCAGCCAGGGTGGCCACCGGCACAGTCACCAGGCCGACATAGCCAGCCTTGTCCTTCTTGCGTTTTTTGTCTGAGTCGCGGTACAGATGCAGCCGCAGGGCACGGACAGCCGGCAGGTTGTTAAACTCGAAGTGCTCGCCCCAGAAGACGGTATCCCCCGAGGCCGAGCGGGGCTTGGAGGTGGTGCGCGCATACAGCATGTCATCCAGGCAGAGTTCGCAGTAGTACCGCTTCTTGGGGGGCAGCTCCCGGGCCTCTATGATCCATAGCTTCAGCACATTGTCCACCCGGCGGCTGTTGTCCTGGCATGGACGGGTGGGCAGGGTGGACAGAGGGAAGGGATGGAGACACAAAAAGAGGAGAGGCGGTGAGGAAACGGGATCGAGACAGCAGTTGTAGGCTGAGAAGTTGTACTGGGTTGAACAGTGTCCCCCCAGATTCATGTCTATCTAGAACTAGTGAATGTGACCTTATTTGGAAATCAGGTCCTTGCAGATGTACTCACATGAAGATGAGGGCACACTGAAGGAAGATTAGGGCGGACTTTTTTTTTTGGTGCTCAGGATTGAACCCGGGGGGGGTTCTACCTCTAAGCTACACCCCAGCCCTATTTTATTTTTTAATTTTGAAAGAGGGCCTCACTAAGTTGCTGAGGCTGTCCTTGAACCTGCAATCCTCCTGTTTCAGCCTCCCAAGTACTGGGATTACAAGTGTGTGCCACCACGCCTGGCTAGGGACAGACACTTAATCCAATGACTGGTGTCTTTATTCATGGAGAGATCTGGAGACGCACAAAAGGAAGCAGGCCATGTGAGATGGAGGCAAAAACTAGACAGATGTAGCTACCGCAAGGAACGCCAAGGACTCCCCGCGACCTCCAGGAAGCATGAGGAGGCAGGCAAGGGCTGTCCCCAAGCTCAGGGGATTATGGCCTGGCGGATTTTATTTTGGATTTCTGGCCTACAGAACTGTGAGAAAATAAATTTCTGTTGCTTTTTTTTTTTTTTGGTGGTACTGGGGATTGAACCCAGGGGCATTCTACCTCCAAGCTACACCCCCAGCCCTATTTTTTGTTCTTTATTTTGAAACAGGGTCTCACTAAGTTGCGGAGGCCTCACTAAGTAGCTGAGGCTGTCCGCGAACCCGGATCCTCTGGTCTCTGCCTCCCAAGTACTGGGATTACAAGCGTGCACCACCACGCCCGGCTTTTTCTGTTGCTTTAAGTGACCTATTTTGTGGTAATTTTTTACACAGCCCTAGCAAAGTAATCCAGAAGGGTAATTCATATGCTAATGTCCAGATTCCCAAATTTACTCGGTTTACCACCCCCTTTTCAGAAAAAAAGTTATTCAACACCCCTCTGAAAAACTACCTTCTTTAAGCAAATAAACAGAAAGTTGGACTGATAAATTTGCATCTTTTAAATATGTATATGTATATATACACACACACACAGTATGTGTGGTACTAGGGATTAAACCAATGGGTGCTCTACCTCTGAGCTATCCCCCAGCCCTTTTAAATTAATTAATTATTAATTAATTAATTAATTTTTGTGGTACTGGGGATTGAACCCAGGGGCATTCTATCTCTGAGCTACACCCCCAACCCTATTTTTTTTTTTGCAGTACTGGGGTTGAACCCAGGGGCATTCTACCTCTGAGCTACACCCCCAGCCCTATTTTTCATTCTTTATTTTGAAACAGGGTCTCACTAAGTTGCAGAGAGCCTCACTAAGTAGCTGAGGCTGGCTGCGAACCTGTGATCCTCCTGTCTCAGCCTCCCAAGTACTGGGATTACAAGCGTGCGCCACCACGCCCAGGTCTTATTTTTTTATTCTTTATTTTGAAATAGGGTCTCATTAAGTTGCATAGAGCCTCATTAAGTAGCTGAGGCTGGCCAGGAACCTGCGATCCTCCTGTCTCAGCCTCCCAAGTACTGGGATTACAAGCGTGCGCCACCACACCCAGCAGAGAATCTTGCTAAATTGCTGAGGCTAGTCTCAAATCTGTGATCCTCCTGTCTCAGCCTCCCAAGTACTGGGATTATAAGCATGCACCACCATGCCCAGCTTCCCATCAGTTTTTTTGTTTTTGTTTTTGTTTTTTGGCGGTACCAGGAATTGAACCCAGGGGCATTCTACCTCCAGGCTACACCCCCAGCCCTATTTTTTTATTCTTTATTTTGAGACCGGGTCTCACGAAGTTGTGGAGGGCCTTACTAAGTAGCCGAGGCTAGCCGCAAACCCGGATCCTCCAGTCTCAGCCTCCCAAGTACTGGGATTTACAAGCATGGACCACCACGCCCGGCTCCCATCAGTTTTTATAGAGAGGAAACCAAAGTACCAGAGACTTGGCTCAATGAGTTTTGAGTGTTCTGCAAATATGCTGCAAGTAGGGGCTATTGGGGTGTTAGTGAGGCATTCTGCCTGCCAGGAAGTTGGACAAGAGACTTTCAGAGGCCTGCCAAGTCCATGATTTCTATGGTAGGGAAACAGATTCTGAGGTAGGGTAGCAGTTTGGAAAAAAAGGAAAAAGAAATGGGGGTTCAGAAAGTGGAGGTCATCCCCATTCACTCAGTTCCCCTAAAGCTGTGTCCCCTCCTCCCCTCCTCTAGCCCTCCAGGCCCTCTGCTTCCCTGTGGCTCATCCTTTGTCCTGGGCTTGCTGTCCATGTCTCCTTCACTCCCCAATACCTTGTTGGGTTTTACTGCCCGCTGTAGGTTCTCGATCCATTTGTCCCTTTCGGCTGCAGACCGACAGGCGAAACATTTTGTTCCTGATGACGTTGTTACCTAGAGAGGGGTGTGGAGTTGAGGCTGGGGCTCCGGAAGACTGGAGACTCCCCAGCTCTCTTCCTCCCTGGCCTATCCTGGCCCCAAGAGGTTCCTGTTCCTTGATGTCCCCTCCTGGGCCAATTCCTCTAGGCCTCTCTGCCCCTCCCCTCCCCTCCACCAGTCCTGCCCTCTGGTCTTCAGCCCACTAGACCCAATACCTCAAAACAGAACTCCTGGCCCAGAATGGAGCTGTGCACCGGCTTGATAATGGAATCTTCATCCAAGTTGAGCTCCAAGGCCTCGGCCGCACTGCTAGGACTCAGCAAGGACTCATGGGAGTGTGATTCCTTAAAGCTTTGCATCAGCCGGGCCCTGGCAGGCAGGAGGTGCAGGAGAGAGAGTCAGGGACCCCGCTTTTCTTACAGACTCTGAGGCCCTGCCACACCAGTTTGGCTCTAGAATGGAGGCTGGGAGAGGCCTGCTCCTGAACCCCTCTGCACATAGACTCACAGAATGACACCAGCCTCCCCGGGCGAGGACGTGAGGTATGCGAGAGAAACCAGAAACCCCCATCCCACTCACACCTAAGAAGTTCTGAGGCCTGGGGACACCCTTTCCTCAACCTAGAAATGGACCAGGGCAGAAAAGAAAGAGACAGACACAACGCACACAGAAAACCAACATGGTGGGCCCGGAACTCTAGGTAGAATCTCCAGGTGACCCCAGAAACCCAAAGCCTCAATATAAGGGAAAACATGGAAGCAAAGAACTGAAGGTTCAAGTTAGATAAGATACTTGTCTGGCCTCGACCTGGCACATCTCTAGCTAGTGCCTAATAAACATTTCATGATTCAAAGTATGAATGAATGAATGAATGAATGAATGAGGGATGAGGACAGGTTTTAGCAGAACCAGGAAAAAAGAGCAAGGGAAACGTGCAAGAAATAAGAAAAAGCTGTGGGCAGAGAGGAGCAGAATGAAGGTCAGAGACTGGCGCCGGGGACTGGGAAGAGAGGAGGCAGGGCAAGCAGCAGAGAGCAGGAGCGAGGCCTGTGCGGGGAGATGGGGAGAGGAGATGGACATGAGATGGGCTGAAATGTGAGGATGGCTGTGGGGGCGCAGGACGAGAAGGGACGGGGAGCCGGCAGCGTGGAGATGGGTAGGGGATGAAGAGTAGAGAGCAGTAGGGAGTCGGGAGGGGGAGCTCGGGTGTGGGAGCCTCCATGAAGTTATTTATAGCAGCCCCGTCATCACGGGCTCTGGCTGCCGTCAGCGCCACGCTCCCCCGGCCCCCCGCCCCCGCGGCCAGGAATACCATGCCCTCACCCCCTGCCGGCCCCAAATCCAGCCCTGGTGACATGAGAAGGGGTAGGGAAAGGTGTGACTCACCTTATCCCAACCTCCCTACCTGCCCGATCCCATCGGGGGCTGCCAGACATGGGAGAAAGGGAGGACAGGGTCCCCGGGGAATGAATGGGTAGGGGGAAACCCAGAGAGGGACCCCCAAGAAGCAGACAACAGAGACAAACAGGAAGAGGTCTCCTTGGTCCTGGTCAGGGACAGTGCCCTCTCTGGGCTTCTCTGAGGGCTTCTGCCCCATACCTGGGTCCATGGATTAACCCTGCAGCCTCTGCTGCCCATTCTGTCACCCTGCATACCTGTCCCAGCCTCCCCTTTTTCTTCATGCTCTCTACTGTCCCTTCCCTCGTCCACGGATGAGGTCCCCGAGCCCAAACCTTCCTCTAGCCCCCCACTACTCTCCAACCTGCTGCTCCTCTGTCCCTGCCCTTCCACCAACCCACCGCCTCTTCCTGGGATTCCTTAAACGCTCCCTCTGGGCGGGCTCTGCCACTCTGTCCTGCACAGTGCCCGTGATGCTGGGCTGGAGCCATCCTGCTGTCAGCCTGAGGTGTCCCCCTTGGCGTCACCTTCAGTCCCCTGCCAGCCTCCTCATCCTTGCCCTGCAGCCCACCCTCTCCTGCTGCCTGCAGAGCCTCGTCCTACCTCTTGCTCTCTCCCTGCACCAGGACAGTCCCTCAGCCAACATGAGCCCTTCGACATTTGCCCTCAGATAACCCCCACCCTCCCCACCCCGCTGGAGACCCTATACCGCACCCATCTCCTCCCGCCTGCTCCACCCCTGTACCGGTCATGGTCAGCACTTCGGAAGCGAGGCAGGATCTGGCGAAAGCTGCTGGTCCGGTCAAGTTTGGGTTGTGACTTCGTGCGTTTGATGGAGCTTTTCAGCCGCCGGCTCAGGAAGCCTTGCTGGGGGGGAAATGGGGAAGGGGTGGGTTGGGGCAGGATCAGTTCTACTTACTTAGCCCTGGGCTGGTCAGGAGCCCCTCAGAGAAGGTGGGATGGGGGGAAAGGGAAGTCTCTAGAGGTGAGGGAAGGGGACAGGAGCCCTGATACCAGTTGTCTTCCTGACTCCCACGGGTGCGGTGCAAATACACAAACACACACACCAGCTTGGAGAAGGTGGGAGGGCTGGTCCGAGAAGCAGAGGGGCAGAGCCAAGGAGGGGGAGACCAGAGAGGTGGGGGCACGTACACACGTGGCATCCCTCTCTCCCTCCTGCCCCCTTTCAGAATCCTGGGGCTCCAGCTGGGGCTGGAGGGGAGGGCCCGTGGAGCCACATCTGGCAAGCTGTCAGGCACTTCCAGTCACTCACCGAGGGCCGGAAGGGCGCAGCGGGGGCGGCCTCCATGCTGTACTGCTTCCCCCCTGGGACACTCTTCCTCCTCGAGCGACCCAAGTGGTATTCTGGAGGGGAGGAAAGGGCCCGAAGGGAAGTTGGGGAGGGGGCCATCAGCCCAGGTTTCCACCCTGGCCCCAGTACACCCCCCCACCTCCCTGTCCCTCAGCTCCGGCCTCACCTACCCCCCGGAAAACAGCAGGAAGAGCAGCGGCGGCGGAGAGGCTGGCGACGGGAAGGAGGGGGCAAGGAACCTGAGCCTGAGCCCCCCGAGGGGGATGGGGTGGGAGGCCTTAAACCCATGACTGGGACTGGAGTCAGCAGGGGGACATGGCCCAGAGGGTCAGTGAAACCCCGGTAATGAAGGCTATAGAAGAGCCAGGGAAGCCAGGTCCCTGGTGCCCCCCCAAGGGACTAGCTGGGGGGGAAAGAAGGGTTAAAGGTCATTGTCCATAGGCTGGCGTTCCTCTTCTCTCAGCTGGGGACATCTTCCACCTGCCCGCACCTCCCAGAACCCCTGTCTGTCTGGAGAGCCAGGGCTGCCTCCCATGACCCCCTCCCTGGGCCGGAGGGGGAGGTCTTAGAAGGGACCTCTGTGGAGTGGCGGGGAGAAGCCTGGGGACAGAAAATCCAAGGAAGGGGCAAGTGGGGGGAGGGGAGAAGGAGCCTGCTCCACGTGCACTGCAGTGGCAGGGACTCAGAAGGGAAGGGCGGAGAGGAGAAGAAAGGAATACCGGGGAGTGGGCAGGGAGTGGGGAGGATGGACAGTGGGGGTTCTGGGGACTCCCCAGTAAGGAGAGGAAAAGAGGAGGAGGGGAGGTAAATGCGGATGAAGCTCAGCCTGCCAAGAGCCTAGAGGGATGGCAGCTCGGAAGAGGCAAGCTGAGGCTCTGCTGCCAGGGAATTTAGAGGGGCCAAGGGGCTAGAGGAGAATGAAAGTGGGGGGATGCCAAGCTCCGGCTCCGGCTCCAGAATGGCTGCCCAGGCCTGGGCTCCCCCCTCAGCCCCACAGTCACCACTGCAGCCAATGGGGGGGCAGGTGCTGCATCAGGGGCGGGGCCACCATCTCCATGGCAACAAGAAGCTACAGGCTGCAGGGGGGGTGGACCGGAAGAGCTGCCTGTTAACCCTCTAGGTTCCAGAACAAAACAAGAGAGGGCCATACTACATGTTCACTGTCTGCTGAGAATCACAAGTTGTCCTAGAGTCAGTCCCCAGCTTCCCTTTAGCTGTAAAGTCCAAGCTTTAGAAGGTTTGCACTCAAAAGTCTGGATCCCATGACACAAGAACCCTACCAGTCCCTCAGGAACACGTGTGGAGCATGGAAACATACACTGGCTGTAGGGGTACGTGTATGTCAGAACCACAGTACAAAAACTAGATCGGGGTCTATGTGCTTATGAGACATACAGACAGCTGTGAGCACGGGGGAATCGGAGAGCCACGTTCTCAGACCTTGAGGCCCCGACACCCCACATACTTAGACATTTGAGCATTACAACAGGGGACTACATACTTGAACCCAGACACCCACAGAAGAGCTGCTGGTGTGGACCTTGTGGCCTGAGTCCCCTGGGCAATCGTGTGCAGCACACTACAGAAATGGACATGTCAGCCCAGGACACACACATGTCCCCCACGCAGGGGAATGCCAGGCTAACCCATGAGGTACATGCTGCAGGACACCATGATCCCATATTCCACTCCTGCACACTGTATACACCGTGATCCCAACCACATCAAGGTCTCCCCATATCCCCAAAGCACCAACATCCTTCATTCACGTGAAAAGTACAGCCACATCCACTCTGTCTCAGGAGAAACTCTTTCCCTGCCCCCAACACCAGCACCGTGATTGCTACCAAGGAGCAAATGCACTAATTATCCTTTGGTTACACGCTAAACACTGCACCCAGAGGTCCCGGAGATCCTCCTCCTCGTCACATTTCTCTACTTTCCTCAGGTATGGCTGCCTCAATTTTCTTCCAGGGAACCTAGCCCAGCCATTATTTTACACACACAAGCTCCTCTACTAAGGCATAAAGTCTAAAGACTAACTTTGAATCCACTAACATTTTGCTTTGGAATTAAAGCATTCACAGAAGGAAAAAGAATTTGCTAATTGGTTTGCTTGGTTCTTGGAAGTAATATAACCTTACACATATTACCAGGAGCTGA
This sequence comes from Glis glis, assembly GCA_004027185.1. Taxonomy (NCBI): domain Eukaryota; kingdom Metazoa; phylum Chordata; class Mammalia; order Rodentia; family Gliridae; genus Glis; species Glis glis. Next base: position 21,049 of record PVJS01016086.1, read on the forward strand.
GATCTATGAACTCACACACAAGTCACAGGTACACAGAGGCCACACACACATATGCTTACAAAGACTCTCACTGCCGCAAGGAAAAGAGAAGCAGAAACGCAGAGGGAGGGGGGATGACAGAAACACAGGACATCCTGTTATTAGTGCTGCATGCAGTGACATACACAGAGAACGCAGAACACAGCCGTGCACAAACACACAAACACAGAGCAAACCTGAGAAGCACACACCGCGGTGCTGGGTCTCTATGTCCCATCCCTGCACGACGTATACATGCACACACATAACAGCCACCTACACAGACCCGTAACACAGGCATTGTGCACACACCCACACATGTACACACCCTGTATACACACACAATTGCACTCACACACACACACACACAGAGGGCTTAGACTCCCGCCTCTCCAATGTCTCTAATCTTGCCATCACCCACAGAATCACCCCCTGCCCTCCAATCCCCCAAATCCCTAACCTTCCCTTTGGCCTTTCTTCTTCTCCACACCCAGCTGGCAGTTCTCAAGGGGAGTCAGGGGAGAAAGGTTGCCAGAGAAGGATGAGGAATGAGGTTGGATAGGGAGCAGAGAAATGGGGTGGGGGGGCAGCGCTCTGTACCAGGGACATGAACCTCTAAGAACCTCTAACAACTGTCCCTGCCTTGACAGGCCTCACTGTGAGCCACCCTCTGTGCCTGGGTGGCTGCCCCTGATCCAACCAAGCCTGATCCTACAGGGCCTGCATGAATCCAGTGCCCTCTCCCATCTCCCCCACCTTCTCTCAGACCACTTTACCAAAAGGCCTCTCTCCCCTCCCTGCCTCCCCAGCTCCCAGGCCCTCTCCCCTCTCCACCCTGTTCCCCATCTTAAGGCCATCCCCTCTTCCCTCTTCTAAGTCTAGTTCAGCTCTATCCCACATTCCTGTTCTCCAGCTCCTTTCTCCCTGGCCCACTCACTCTCTGCTCTCCTTCTGAAGCCTCTCTCATTCCCCTCTTCTCCCCACTTTTCCTCTTCACCCCCCCTTTCCCTTTTGGGCTTTTCTGTTTCCACTCCAGACGGGGCAGGGGCTCACACCTGCCCAGTCCAAAGGTGTTTCACACACAGTAATATTCCAAGGAGCACACTCACACACACATTCTCCCCCACCACTCACACACCACCCACCTCCAGACACGCCCTGGACACCAGTGCTGGGACTGACACAGATACTCCGGCCAGAGCTAGAACACATGCAAAGACACACACCTGCCACCAGGGACACAGAAAACCCTGCTCATGCAGCCGCACACATTCCTCCACACAGGAGGCTGAGAGGTGAGCCCAGCCAGAGAGCACGCTCAGGGTCAGAGGTGACACGGGTCACTATGGCCACCGATGGCCCCCACAAGCCACTTACTAGCCCAAAAGACCCTTAGGCAGGAAACAGGCAGAGGCAGGATAAGACAGGGCAGGCTTGCACACGGCTGGCTGCACATGTGTG
>PVJS01016086.1:22627-38062 GCA_004027185.1 Glis glis
ATAACTCCCCCCACTCGGAAGATGCAGCGAGAACATGCGGAGGGAGCAGCTGCCGCCGCCGCCGCCGCCGCGGCCTCCCCACCCCCTCCCGCGCCCACGCACACGCGCGCCCCCGCCCCACGCGCGCCCCCGCCCCACGCGCGCTCCGGCCGCCGGCCCCGCCCTTACCTCCGCCGCCCCGCGGGGGTCGGGGTGTCCCCGGTGGGGGAAGGGCCCCGCCCCTGCGCGGGGGAGGGGCGGGCGCGGAGGGAGAGGGGGCGGCGCGGTGGGGGCGGCGGCGGGGCCCGGGACGGCCCGCACGGCCGCGCGGTGACGGCCGCGGGAACGGCTCCCTCCGCCGCCGCTCCCGCCGCTGCCGCCGTTGCCCGGGCCCCGCCGCCGTTGCTAGGCGACCGCTGCTGCCGTGGCCGCCTCTGTCACGAGCCCCGTCGCCCGGAGACAGCGCGAGAGAGACGGGGGAGGGGGGCAAGGGGACCCCCAAAACCAACCGGGCCTCCCACCATCCCCTCCTGAACTGGACCCCCCCAAAAAAAAAGAACCGCGGAGGGAACGAGGGTTCGCGACTCCACCCAGCAGAGGAGGAGCCCTGGATTCCAATGCCCCTCAAAGGTCCGGCGACCTCTCTCGGGCAGGAGAGTCCACGGCCTCAGCAAACACCTTCGCAGGCCTGGGTCCCCGAGGCCCCCATGACCCCTATGTCCCCTGCACATCCTCCACGCCCTCCACACATTCCATGTCTGAAGACCCCAAACATTCACCAGCTATCAACTTTCACTAAACCCTCTCCCCAAATACACCACTGGAGCCCCTCCCAGTCTCTACAGCAACCTCCATATACCACCCAAATTCCAAGCACACAGGGTGCCCCCATTCAAACCACACCAGACCCGTGCCAGAGACCCCCAGACTCTGAGGGCTCAGGGTGAGGAGAAAGATGGAGAATATGTGGGCAGAGTAGCTAACCACAGGACACACAAGAAACATGCTGTGTGGGCATGTGAGCATTCTGGCCTGGGCACACAGGTGTACACACATGCACACAAACACAAGTACCAGAAACGGCCATGGCACACAAATACAGATGTGACAGACATCACACACGTTCTCTGTACACACTCCACCATCACCACCTGCATCTGCCTCACAGAGATGTGCTACCTACACACCCCACGGTCAGGTTTCCATGACAACGATACACCACACCCTTGACCACACACCAAGGGTCCCAAGAACTGGCCCCCAAGGGCAGCGAGGCCTGGCCCTATCAGAAAGGGGCTGGAGGGAGCCGAGCGGATGCGGACAGGCCACTGGCTCTCTAAGGGAGAAACTGGAAGCCTGGATCCCTGAGGGGAGGGGGAGCTGGTAGGAGACAGAGGTCACCTGGGGGTTGGAGGGATGGGGGACCTGGGTCCCAGATGCTGGGAGGGAAGTGGAGGGGAAGGGGGCAGTGGCGAGGGGGTTTCCGGGGACTGAGGGCGTCGCTCTGCACCTTGGCTGCAGATCTCTGTTCTCTGCCTTCATCTCCCCTCACTGTTCCCATGGAAACCTTTTAAGCGAACTTCTCAGGAAGACAAAAATCTTTTTTTAAATGACTAAAGAGGGGGGTGGGGGGGGCAGAAAGGGGGAGGGAGGGGAAGAGACAGATGGAGAGAGGGAGAGAGTTGGAGAGACAGACTGAACAGAAAGCTCTACAGACAGACAGAGAGGAGATGGGGGTCTGACGGAGTTCCACCGGGAGCAGAGGGGAGGGACAGGGGAGTCAAGAATGGTACAGAAAATAAGTGAAACCAATCGGGGAGGGAAAAGAAAGGGGCGATACAATTGCAGAAAATAGAAGCAGTTGATGAGAAGAGGCAAAAATGGGGGCAAGAAAAGAGGGATGGGCCACAGGCCTGAAGGTCTAGAAGAAGAATCGGGAGCTCCGGGTTGGGACAGAGGTCTGGGGGGAGGGCAGGAACTAGGTCATCCTCTCCAAGAGCCCAGACCAAGGGCTGGGAGGGGCAGGGGCAGGAACGCTCGGACAGGAAGCTAAAGATCTAAGAAGACTATTTTTAAAAGCACCGGGAAAACAGTCAAACTTCGCTGCTGGAGAGGAAAAGGAGCGAAGCGGAGCGAGGGCTTCTCACCCACAGCCCCTGTCCCGCTCCGCAGCCCAGACGAGGGCGCCGTCTCCTCTCGGGATGCGAGGCCGTCTCCGCCTCCTCCCGCCCGGCCAGCTCCCGCGCGCCCGACGCCCCCGCCCCGCCAGCCCGTCCCCCCCGGCCCTGTCCCCGCGACTGGCCGGGGCACGCGAGCCTGCTCGGCCGCCGTACCATGCTCGCCGTGGGGCCGCCCCTCCACCGGCACGGAGACCGTGCGTCTCAGCAGTTTGTTGCGGCTGGACTCGCTCCTCCGGTCCCGGATCAGGAGGGGGTGTATCTAGGGGATGCGGGGGGTGTCAGACCTCTCGGGCCGCGCCGTCCCTCCTCTCCCCGCCCCCTCCACGGAGCCTGGGCCCTGGCCACCCCGCGGCCACCTCCCCCGCCCCTGCCCACTCGCTCAGGTGTCTCGGGGGAGGGGGTTTCTCTTGCCCTCCTCTCCCCCAGTCCCTCTGTCGCCCTCTCATTCTGTCCCCTCCCACCCTTTTCTTTTTCCTTTCCCTCCATTTCTCTTGAATCACCTTCCAGAGAATTCTCCCAAACCCTACTCAGCGCTTCCCGCAATTCTCCAGGAGTTAGCTACCTCCCCTAGCCAGCTTCCCCTTGACCTTCAGTCGTCCATTCCCCCTGCCTGCCTCCCCACCTCCCACCTCCCTTACCCCCTCTCCCTCCGAGCCTGTCACGGGGTAGCAGAAGCTGCATTTATAATCAGGAGCCACAGCTTGTCTCCCTCCCACGGCCAGGCTTGCGGCCAGACTGGGACCCAACCTCCCCTCCCCCAAAGGGCCTGGTCACCTCCCCCCACCTTTCATCCCATACCCCCACCCACACCTCTCAGTGCCCTTCTCCCCTCAGCCGCCATCACCTTTGCCTAAGCCTCACCTCCAGGTCACACTGGGCAAATCTGGCCCAACCTCCTCCCCTGCCAGGAGCCACAGGGTCAAGACCCCCCTCAGTCCCCAGCCCCAGCCCCAGAACCCATCCAGTTCCAACTCCTGTGGCCCCATGCACTGCTCATTAACCCAGTTCTGTCCACTCCTCCCGTCTGCGCACCCCCGCGCACGTGCCTACCCCAGCCTCTGGACATGGTGGTGCCCCTCAGCTGGCTGGCCACTGGTCTCTCACACTGTCCCCATTTCCGACCTTCCTTCATGCTCCACCCACTGTCCTCCCTCTTCATCCTAACAACAGTCCCCACTCCTATTGGTTCTGATTTTCCCAATTCATCCTACAGACTCCAAATCCCTGGTTAAGGCTGATGACCACTAGGGAATCACCCAGGGCCTTCCAGTGCCCCAGACAGAGACTCCTCCGGCCACCTCTCCAGAGCCACCAAGGCGTCTCTGAAACACCTGTACTTTACTTGGGGGGTCTGGAGGCTCTCTACCCAACCCTCTCTCCACACACTCACCTGCCCCCCAGGACCTCCACACCTTGTTAGCCCTAACTGCAATTCTAGCCCTGCATCGCCACATCATCCCTAGTAGCTTTGGGGCACATCTCACTGTGACTCTGGTCTTCAGGCAACTCTACCACTCTAAAGCTTGCCCTCTGAATCACCCTCAGTGCCTGAATCGTACCCATGGGGCACCCACCCTCCTGTCTGCATCCCTTGCTTTCTCTGATGGACCTGCTGCTGCTGACCCTGCTCCCGGATTGGAAGCCACGCTCCCCTGGCTTTCAAACCCCTTTACGTGGCCACCACCTTCCGTAAGACACCTCTGTCCACTTCATCTCCTTCACTCTGGCTAGTCCCTGCCTCTACCCCTTTAGACAATTCCCCGTCCTCCCAGGTCCCCTCCTCCCCAGGCAGCTCCTCCATTATATTTCTTCCTGATGTCCAACCAGTCCCAGCAGAAGCCCAGTGTCTCTAAACCCTGACCTCAGGCACCTGCACAGCCTTCACCCCCATCCATGCCAAGATCCAGTGACCTCTGTCATCTCTCCTGGTACCCTCCAGCCCCCTCCCACTTACCCCCAAACCCCAACCTCCCCTGCCTTTTCTCTGGATACCTCAGTTTCCCCTCCCTGCACTGTGCCCCCACAATGGGGAAAGGACTGGGAGGAGTGGTGAGCGATGGGTCAGAGAGGGGAGAGGAACGGGGTTCTTAGGGTCACTCTGGAAGGAAGGCCTTCCCATTTCTTCACCCCTTCTCCAAGCCCCTCAGGTTCCCTTCCGCATTCTATCTCATCCCACAATATGGATGGGGGAAAAACAAGAGGCACCCTCAAATCTTCAGAACCACATTTCCTCTCAAACACTGCCCATGGCCCTCAAAGATCTCCTGGCCAAGGTGAGAGAGTGCCCCCTTATCACACCCCAACCCAATCTCAATGGCTGCCCTCCTCCCACTGCGGGCAAATGTCTCTCAGCCTTCTTGTCTCTCTCCCCTTCACTACGAGGACTCTCCCGTTCTCTCCACATTCTCCCACACTACCCAGTGGTCCTTCCCCAACCTCCTCACCCTGCTCACCTCGTCCTCATCCAGCATGAGCAGCTGGTTCCCCGAGATGATGCAGAACCGAGGGTTCCAACCAGGACGATCATACGGGGAATGAACGTATTGGGTTCGGTGCATAGGGGGACCCCGTACATCTGGGGGACAGAGACACACAGAAACAGTAAGGGAGGCTCTATGCATGTGGGAGCACAGGCCTAAAATGGCAAGAGGCGAGTCCACAAGGTGGAAGAAGGGAACCCCACCCGCCTTGAGGAGATCACAGTTGAGGGCGAGACACCCCACAACTTAAAAGGAACAGAAGACAAGCCTTTACATCTGGGGGAAAGAGGGGCGGGGAACCACTGCACGGAAGGCTCTGTAGACTTGGGGAAAGACTACAGAGGGGTGGTTTGGGGAGGGGAACCATACCATGACAGAGAGGGACACGATTGGGGGTAGGGAAAGGGAAAGGAACTCTCCATCCAGTTGGGGAAAACATAAAGGTGGAGGAGGCGCAGCAAAACTGGAGGAAGAAAAACAGGTTGGTGGCAGGTGTCCAGGAAGAGGGAAGGCATCCGATGAACTTGGAAGGTGGGACCACCCACCTGTGAGAGAGTAAGAGGAAAGCTACAGAGCTGGGGGAAGAAGGATGGGGGTAAGAACACTGGGGTCATGAGCTTCTGAGAGCTAAACATCTGGAAAAGAGGAAGTAGGGGCTTACCTGTTTACAGAGTCAGAGACCTGAGAGGGCCTCCCCTCTTGCCTCTCCTCCTTCCTCCCCCAGTCCTACCCTGTTCATGCTTGGGGGAAGTTCTGGTTCTTCTGGTGGGAGGGAGATGGCTTTTGTCAGCATCTGGCTGTGGAGGGGCCAGGGTGGGAGAAGGTGGGGCATATGCCCTTGTTCGGATGAACAGAGACCAAGTTGACCTCTTTGCTCACTCCATGCCCAGCAGTCAAAGATTCAATACCGTCCACCCTTCCCACTTCGTCTCTCTCCATGGACAGGACAGAGGTCAACTCCACAAGTTGGGAGCTTCCCCAAGGCTCAGTGAGAAGCTTAAAGATGAAAGAGTGGAGGGAAGAAGGGACTATCCAGTGACACAGAGATTTCCCAAGATGAGAGGTGGAGATGAGAACCAAACTTCCAGAGAGAGGAACAGTAGATCAAGGGTCGCCCATGCTCAGATACACCCCCATCCCCCTCCCCATCACTGCCATGCCCCTCCCTGCAAACCCCGTCACCACCCACCATCACGGGGGACAGGCCCTCAGGGAAGTGAGAGAAGTCAGATTGGTGACATCAAAGGGATAGACATTAGGGTTAAAAGCTGTATGCAATGGCGCACACCTATAATCCCTGTACTTGGGAGGCTGAGAAAGGAGGATCATGGGTTCAAGGCCAGCATGCGTAACTTAGCAAGACCCTGTTTTAAAATAAAATAGGGCTGGGGGTGTAGCCCAGAAGTACAAAGTCCCTGGGTACCCCCAAAAAAAGAAAGAAATTAGGCTTAAGGTATGTATCAGAGTAAGAGTCTTTAGAAGAAGAAAAATCAAATTCTGTCACCTTTATGGGATAATTAACACGGGCATATTGACATTGCAGGAGAACAGGCCTTTGAGCTTCATTCCAACAGGAAGCCCTGAGTTGTTTTGAAAAATCCAGCTCCTTTCTGTCTACAAACATGTCCCTCAATTTTACCCAAACTGCAGATCAGAGTGAGAGATGAAACCCCCAGGACATAAATGTGAGAAACCACAATACTTTGAAACTCTGTCTCAACACCATCTCAGAGACGCTCCTGGATACTCTCTAGAAACAAAGATCACTGAGACTTAGACTCTGAGACCGCAGACACTGCAGGCACCAGGCCCACTGCACTCAGACAGTACACCCAGAGGAGAATTGTTGATACACATCACCATAATGGGAGGGGCTGATTCAGACTGCAGTTGAAGGAAGCAGGTTAGACTTCAGGGGGCTCCTTTCTCCTGAGAGCAGGGAAGGACACAGCGAACTTAGCTCAGGAGCAACTCTGGACACACGCACACACACACACACACACACACACACACACACACACAGAGTCTGGACTTAGGGAAGAATGGTAATGATCCTGGGAGGCAGAGGAACATGACGGAGAAAGGGGACATTTTTACTAGAATGAGAAGTCCCACAAGGGCTCAGATGGGGATCCCTTATAGACCCTGTTACAACCATCAAAACTTCAGTGTCTTTGCACCCCAAATCTTCAACACCCCAGGAAGTAGAGGAGACAAGAAAAGAGGAATAGTGGTAAAGACTGGGGTATTTTAGGGAAAGTGAGTAGGCACAAACTTCTTGACAAGATGGAGAGTGGGGTAGGAAATAGAGGATAGGCTGGGGACAAATAACTGGATGGATCTCAAAGAAAAGGACGCAGAGATGATGGTAAATGCCTAGGGACAAGGGAATACACCAGAAGGGCTCAAGCGGACGGACATGGGGCAGAGGAAAAGAGGAGGACCTGGAGGGACACTAAGACACAGAGGTGGAGGAGTGGTAGAGAGGTGGTAGAGATATAAGGGGCTACCAGATACAAGAGAGGGAGAGAGAATAGATATAAGAGAGGGGACTGATATAGGGGAAGGACAGAAGGGGGACTCATATAAGGAACGGACACCATTTGAGGGGGGGGAAGATGTAGGTGATGGACAGCGGGGAAGGGAGGGGGATGGAAATCAGGATGGGTGGGGGAAGGGGTAGAGTGGTGAAGTGAAGAGCGCAGATAAGACCCCAAAGGTTGCATTTCACTTGTGAGGGCCTTGATGAGGCTCAGAGTGGGGGCAGCATCCTAACCCGGCCCCCTACTCACATCACTCAGTCTTCTTGTACTTGCCCCCCAAACACACACATAATTTGGTCCTCCCCCTGCCCTGGCCTCCCCTCCCCCAACCCTTTCCCTCTCTCCTCTCTTCCCTCCATCTGGACCCTCCATCCCCCCCACTGCCTCCCTCTCTCTCCATCTGGCCCCTTCTCTCCCTCCATCCTCCTCTCTTTTCCTCACCCCTACCATCTTCTGAGCCCCCACCATATTCCCCTTCATCTTCCTGGCTCCTCACCCCTATGTTTTCATTCCCCTCTCCTAAGACTCTGTGCCTCTATTTCCTTGATATTTTCATCACTCAGCTCCCACCGCCAAGTTATTTCTGCAGCTCTTCCCCAACCCTATCCTCCTACCTTCCCACCCCTTTCTGGCCCTCTCTCCCCTTCACCGGTTTCCCCTAAGCCCCCCCTTCAAGGCCTGTTTCCCGGTCCCTCCATCCCTTACCTACCCCTATCCCTCCAGTCTCCAATCCCTCTTTCCCCACTGCTCCCACTCGGCCTTCCCGGTCCTCCCCTCTCCCTCCATTTCAGCCGCTCCCTCCCCTCCCTGGCCCCCGTTCTCCCCCGCCCCCTGCCCCTCCCCCTCTTGCCCCCCCACCTGGCCCTCCCCCTCCCCCACCACCGTACCTCTGAAGGGGGCATAGGACATCGCGGGGATGCTCCCCCGATGGATGGAGGCGCGAGACCTGCTCATCAGGCCTGGGGGGGAGGGGGCGGGGGGACGGGGGAGAAAGAGAAGAGAGAAAGAGGGGGAGAGAGAGGGGGAGAAGGAGGAGGAGGTGGAGGAGGAGGAGGAGGAGAGAGGAGGAGAGAGGAGCAGAGAGGAGCAGAGAGGAGGAGGAGGAGGAGAATAAGAGCCAACGGCAGCAGCGGCGGCAGAGAGAGAGAGAGAAGGGAGAGAGAGGGGGGCGGGGGAAGCGAGCGAGAGAAGAGAGCAGGAGGAGGAGGAGGAGGAGGGAGAGACTCTGCAGCCCCCACCCCTACTCAGGGAGACCCAGAGAGAGAGAGGGAGAAAGAGAGACCCCCTGACTCAAACACATCTGAAAGTGTGCAGTCCTGAAGGTGCAGACCCCAGACCCAGAGACCAACAGACCCCAGACCCGGAGAGAAAGACACCTTATTCTCCCCCTACACACACAGCAGGTTAATCTGAGACACCCCAAACCTAGAGGAAAAAACACCGCTGATTTCAAGAAAAAAGACCCTAGCCCCCCCTGAGAGAGGAGTCAAGATCAAAATGTAAGAATCCAAGCTCAAAAGGGTTCTCCATAACCACAGAAATCTTAGACTTCGAACCCTGTGATGGTGATTTTGAACCACGACCTGAGACCCCGACTCAAAGAAAAAGATGAAACTCAGAAAGACCCAGACCTAGCATTAGATGTTAGAACTCAGACCCAGGGAGAGATCTGAGAGACCCCAGACTCAGACCCCAAGAAAAATCCTGCAGACCCAGAGACTGATAACTCAGAGAGAGAGAAACTCCAGACCGAGGGGACAGACACACACCCTTAGCTAGCCCAGACAAGGCCCAAAACTCATCAAATCTGAAAGACCTCCGAGAGTGACCACTGGACCCTTTTACACAGAAACTCCCAAAACAGCCTAAAAAGAAACTCCGTCCTGAGAAAGATCCCAAAACGGAAGACCCCACAGAGATCTCTCTGAGATAAATCCCAAATCCAGACAGATCTCAGGGAGACCCCCCCCAACTCGAGAGAGATATATATTAAGAGAACCCTGACATCAGTCGGGGAAATTCCCAGTCACGCCCACCACACCAAGTGACCCTAGACCTCGTAGGGAGGGGAATATTGGGTAGCAGAGCCTTTTTCTCTGTTGTCTCCTCCCACTTCGCTGGCCTCTCATTGGCCCCTCTCTCCATTTTTGGGTCACTGAATGTGCTTGGGCCCCAGGGAGGTTATGTAGGGCAGGTCCTGGCTCCTCGGGGGATGGGTTAACGAAAGGAGACCCAAGGCTGAGAGGTGGACCGATCCTGGGGAGTGAAGGGGACAGGGGACAGAAGGGCCATCACTATGATCCCCAACCTGCCACCCTCATCTCTCTTTTCCTTGATTCACCACTGTCTCATGCTTGGGTTTTTCAGCTAAGAGGACTGGGGCGCCCTCAAGCCCTTTTATCATCTTCTATCTCGTTTACAGGTCTCGCCCAGTCCTATTAAAATGCATCTTTCCTCACCTAGCCATTGTCATGCTATGCCTGTGCCTGCCTAATCACTGCCCCCTACCCAGGGACAGCTGGCTTCTCCTCAGATCGTCCCTGTTCATTCCCAAAGCCAGGGATCTCTCAAATCCTGACAGGGCAGGGGGCGCTCTCTGCACCCCCGAGGTCCCCTCTTCTCAGACCCTCCCACTCCACAAGGCCTCTGACACAGTGCAGGGGCTGTTACTAGGCACATTCTGGGATTTAAGGATGACTCCCCACTCCACGGCTGACGCATAGAGTCTGCGGGGCCTCCGGCCCCCCTTTCCCAGCGCCAGCTCTCTAGTCACGTGGCCTGCCGGGCTGGCCCCCGATTGGCCTTTTCGCGTCACGCCCCGAGGTAGCGGCGTCCGAGAGTCCCCGCCCCCTCACGTGACAGTGGAACGCCGCAGCGGCTCGCCTCCGCCAGCAATGCTGGCCGTTTCGGGTTTCACGGAAGCGGGCGTGCCATTTCCGCGCACGTCTGCGGAGCCGGCTGTCGATTGGCCAGATCGCCCTTCGCTCCTCCTTCATCGGGAGGCGGGGCAATCAGGGCCACGTGAGGGCCAGGATTGGCTGGCTCCGGAGACTCCGGCGGCCCGACTGCTCCTGTCACGTGGTGTGTGCTGTTTTCTTATCACGTGGCCGCCACCCAGGTAAGAAGAGGCCGCTCTTCCTGGGTTTGGGTCCTTTCTCCGCGTACCGTACCGTGTGGTCTTTGATATCAGTCCTCCTCTACCAGCATAGGCTGCATGAGGGGGGGGCGGGCGTCCGCAGTCCTGCTCGGCGGAGGGGTGAGTGCCTGGCCCCGCCCCTTCCGGTCCTCGAAGCCTGGACCACCATCCGCACCCAAAATCCCAGAGGTGTGAGTGCAAACCGAGTCTTGGTCTTAATCTTCCAAGTTTCTCTCCCAGTTTCGGGACATTTTCCTTCAGGGTGCAGAATAGAGAGGGCAGAGCCTGGGGGTCTGTCCAAGCCAAGGCTTCCCGGGGTGCTATTTCCTGGGATGTTTGTGGGGAGAGACAGAATTCGCCCCCTGCTCTCAGGCCGCTCTGTTCCTGTCTATTCTTTGGATGCCGGCGCTGCTGCCAGTGGCCTCCCGCCTGCTGTTGCTACCCCGAGCCTTGCTCTCCATGGCCTCTGGAAACCCCCCGGCCCAGCCCTCTCCGGCCTCGGGCTACATTCCAGGATCCGTTTCTGCAGCCTTTGTCACTTGCCCCAACGAAAAGGTCGCCAAGGAGATCGCCAGGTGGGAACCTCGGTGTAGAGCGAGGGAGAGTTGGGGCTGGGGGAGAATTGTTGCTTCCCGCTGTCCAGCTTTGGAAGCCTGTTTCTGGGCTGCCAGAGCAAAACTCCGGGTGATGGGGCACTCTAAATGGGGCTCTCTTCCCCTTCAGAGCTGTGGTGGAGAAGCGCCTAGCGGCCTGCGTCAACCTTATCCCTCAGATCACATCCATGTGAGTCCTGAAAGGTGGAGGGTTAACCTAACCTAGGGGCTGCCTGGGAGCCTTTTTTTCTGAAGGAAAATCTTTCCTTCCTAAGTCTTTCTCACCCTCTTTCTCTAATCTCCTCAGCTACGAGTGGAAAGGAAAGATAGAGGAAGACAGTGAGGTGCTGATGGTGAGAAACATTCCCCGCCAACAGAACTTCCCCCGTTCCCTGCCCCCGCCCTCTTCTGAGATCCCCTCCCTAATTCAACCGTGTTTATCTTTGCCCTTTAGATGATTAAAACCCAAAGTTCTTTGGTCCCAGCTTTGACAGATTTTGTTCGGTAAGAACTTTGAGATGGATAGGGGTAAAGGCTGGGAATTGCTGGGCAGTCTAGTGCTTGTGTCTTGGGGTGCGCTCCTTTGGGCAGATATTTGGGTAACCCTCCCCATCGCCTTGCAGTTCTGTGCATCCTTATGAAGTGGCTGAGGTGATTGCGCTGCCCGTGGAGCAGGGGAACTCCCCGTACCTGCACTGGGTGCGCCAGGTCACAGAGTCAGTTTCAGACTCTAGCACAGTCCTACCGTGAGGAGCCGTTTCTGCCATGATCCTCGCGTATACTTCAAAATTTTGATTTTCAGGTGATTACTGGGTCCCCAATAAATCTCTGGTTCTCTCTGCCTTTTACCTTTTTTCCTTGTCACATATGCATACGTGGTTGGGGAAGATCAGAAGTGCTTCTAGTTCCTGTATTCTATCTACCTTTCAGAGTGACTCATGGCTACTAGGTTTGTTTATTTCTCTTTATTTCAATCATACAGAGTCCGGGATCCCTTATTATCCCCCCTCCTCAGTCTCTGCACCCAGGGGTTAAATAATTTTAAAAAATATTTAAAAAGCTGTAACAAAATAACATCAAAGGAAATGGGAAGAAGGGTGAGGGGTTAGGAATCATGAAGGGGGTAGAGAAGAGAGAACCCCTTCCCCACCCACCTCCCGGATTCCAGCCTGGGCAGTAGGGAGAATACCCCCTAGCTCTCCAGGTACATCCCAGCTGTAGGTGAGGTCAGAGGTCAGAGGTCAGGGTATGAAAGTGCCGGTGTGTGCTGAGTGGGGAGGTGAGCAGAGGCAGGCTGTTCAGAAGATGCCCCCTCCTCCCCACTCAACCAGATACTGCACAGAGCCATCAGGCCGTACTCTCCGAGCAAGGACCCGGACAGGGTCTCCTCGGGACAGGTAGCCAACCCCACCTCGGCCTCCTCCCCCAGTCCCAGCAGACAAGCTGCGGCAAAGGGGAGAAGGAGGTGCTGAGCGTCTAGGAAGACCTGGAGAGGGGGCGGGGACTGGGACTGGGGAAGATGAGGCAGTTATCGAGTGGGGGGCACTTCTAGGGACATCTGTGGGGAAGCCAATGTGGAGTTCCAGGGGTGACCTAGGGAGAGAAGGCAACTGTTAAATCCAGTCAAACAGATGTGGACGAAGACTGACCAGAAATGGGGGCCACGTGTGGATCAGAGGAACGAAGTGGTTTGAGACTAAGGAAGTTGAGACCATAGAAGGGGGTGTCAGTGTGCTACGGGATAGAATCTCACCTGTCTGGGGGTTCACTGTCCCCAGAGGTCCCTGCGGTGCTGGCAGAAGGGTGAAAGGAAGCAAACATCCGGATGGGGCTGCTGGGGTTGGGGAGGAGGAAAGTCAGGATCTGAAGTTGGGGAGCAAGATCCTCCCCCTCCCCCAGGACGGGCAGATTTCAAACACTACTTCCAGGGCAGCCCCATCCCCAGAATACTGGGGGATAGTGTTCTAGAAGTGTCTTAGGATAAGTGGGTAGCCAAGGGAGAGAGGGAGAAGAATCTATGTGACAGAGGCTGGAGGATGTAAACAACTGGCAGCTCACGTGGTTGGGGGCAGAGCACTGACCTGGGCAGGCAGCGGGCATCTGTGGGCCGGAAGTTGTAGCCGCTGCTGCCCTGGTAACTCTGGTTAGGGCTGGGGGGTGGTGGAGAGACTGAGGCCTAGAAGAAGGGGCAGAGGACTGAGAGAGAATTCTTGACTCATTCCCACACCCACCTCCTGCCCCATGGGGTTGCCCCGCCCCTGTACCTGCAGGGCCCTCTGCAGACGGGCCCACTCCCTCTGCTCCCGGGACTCGGGACTGTTGTGCACTGCCGAGGGTGGCCCCAGCTCCTCCGCTTTCCCCTTCTGCCTCCTCCTCAGGGGCTCTGGCTCCGGCCTCCGGCGCTTCCCCAGGGGACGTGTGACCCCTCCCCCAGGGCCCTGCCCTGAAGGGAAGCTGTAAGAGGCCTCCTTATCCCCCCAGCCCCCTCCCGGACACCCCAAAGACCTCCCCATCTGTACACATATACTCCCCCAGGCTAATCCCTGAGAATTCCTCCATCCCCCCTGGACCAGTGACCTGGTGGGGACTCCATCTCCAGTAGGGGACTCCACAGGAGGAGGGGTTCGCGCATGGAGACCGAACAAACATTTCCTCTTCTTAATCTCCCTCCCCGAAATGAATCTGGGATGAGGAGAGAAATGACATAAGGTCAGGTCAGCACTACAGAAAAGGTACCCACCTACCACTCTTCAGCCTTTCCAGAGATGCTCCCAGGTGGGCACAGCCCCTCCTCTCCCAGATGTCCACATCTCCCTCTCAGCCTCTCTCCAACTCACCGGTCCTTGTGGCTGTTAAGGGCAGAGAGGAGCTTGGAAGAACGTTCTCCCTTGGGGGTGTCTGAAAGCTGGGGGGAAAGAAGGCAAATGGGGCCAGGACAGCAGTGCTTCCCTCCTTCCCTTTTCCTCTGTGTCACCCTGTCCCACCCCAACCCCCCAAATTCCACGACACCCTACCTCCCCCAGGAGCAGACTGTCCCAGTTCTCAGAGGTGAAGGGGAGGATCTCGCGGTCAAAATCGAAGTACTTCTTCTTACAGCAAACGCTGAGGTGATAGAGGACAAGATGGGCCACGTCCACCCTGGAGAAACACAGGGCTGTCAAGGCCACGAAAGCACCACCGAGGTCGGGGAAGTCCCGGGGTGGGCGGCTGGGGGCACAGGGTGAGATACTGGGGGTGTGGATGGAGGAAGGAGCTGTGCTGAGGGCATTCCCGGTCCAGCTCACCAGCGAAGCTGCAGCCTCCGGACCTTCTCGGGGCCCCCACGGCACACACAGCATTCAAACTCATAGAACCTGACCGGGGGCAAGAGGGAGAGCGCACGCTTTATTCAAGGAAAACTAAGTATGCGATGGAGAATTCACGGTCAGCGAGAGGCAAGCAGGTGCGGAGGTTGGGAGGAGGCTGAGTGCCCGAGGCAGCACAGAGCCAGCGGGTGTCTGGGGCTCACCTGTCCCCGTAGAGGAGGGGCTTGCTCAGACACTGGGTGCAGGCCTCGTGGAACCACTGCAGGCAGCGCCGGCACTGCAGCATCTTGAGGTTCCACCTGCGAGGGAACACAGGACTAGTGGCCTTCCCCGTAACTGCCCAAACCTGCTCGTCACCTGCTTCCCTCCCCACGGTGCTCCCTCACCCCGCTCTTCCAACCACATCACCCGCTCTGTAGCCTGCCCCCCTCGTTACTCACTCCCCAGGGCCGCCACAGTAGCAGTAGCTCTGTTGCCGGTTGCTCAGGTGGCCAGCGTCCCAGTCCAGCCCCTTCAGTCCATACGGTAGAGAGAGCTTCATACCCAGCATGGCACGGGCATAGGGACCCTTTTTCAGCGCACCCCCCCTCTGCAGAGAGAGGACAGGCAGGAGGCCTCAGAGGGGAGGGAAGGGGAGGGGAGGAACGGCTTGGGGGAGGCTCCCACAGGAAGTGGCAACCGAGGGGTGCCTTACCTTGGTGGCAATCGCAAAGACACACTGGCGGCAGACCCAGGCTGTGCCCTCTCCTTCCCCAGGGGCTGGGGCCCTGGGGATGTGGCAGTCCTGATGATAAGCTGAATAACGACAGTGTTGACAGGAGGCCACTTACTGAACTGCACACCTGTGTGTGCTCGGTATGGGGACAGTGATAGTCTTACCCATTCCACTGAATCCTTGACTGCCACCCTCCTGGGGTGGGTACATTATCCTGACTTTACAAGTGAGGAAACTGAGGCTCCTAGAGGTTCAGGGTCTTGCCCAAGGGTCATATGGTTAGGAAAGGATTGATCTACCCTCTTCCTGCAAAGTCCATGGCACCCCCTTTCCGTAGCTGTCTCTCTGAGCTGGAAGGGGATGAGGTTATACAGTTGAAGAGACTGTCCAGAGTGGTGACCTGGAGACTTAGGCGCCAGGACAGGGGACATAAGGACAGTGGTAGAGTGAAGGGCTAGTGGCAATCTAGAAGGCCCAGGGAAAACCGGACCATTCAGGTGGCCT
>PVJS01016087.1:0-37959 GCA_004027185.1 Glis glis
AAAAAAAAAAAAAAAAAAAAAAAAAAAAAAAAAAAAAAAAAAAGAAAAAGAAAATGGCACCTGTTCTCTGGTGAACGAAACTCAAGTCCAGGAGGCAGGAGAAGGAGGTGTGCAGAGGAGCCCGTGGAAACGTAATGAGCAGCTGGGTGAAGAAACTGAAGGCCAGTGTCTCAGATAGTGACAGCCCTAGATCGAGGAGATACCGAGCAAGCTTGAAAGAGGACTAGAGTGATGTGTCACACAAGATAGTAGACATACTAAATTTTGATAAAATCAATATATAAGAAATTTATATATTTATAAGACATATTAAATTTTGATAAAATTAGTATATAAGAAGTGTAATATCTAGTCTTTCTATAGTATTTATACTGTAAAGGTTATTAGAGACTAAAACTGCAGTAAGACTTTTGGTACAGGTACATCAAAAGTAGAAGCAGAAGAGGAGAAGGAGGAGGAGGAAGAGGAAGAGAAGAAGAAGATGATCCCAGTACTTGGGTGGCTGAGACAGGAGGATCACAGGTTCCAGATCAGCCTCAGCCACTTAGCGAGACCCTGTTTCAAAATAAAAACAAAAGGGGCTGGGGGTGTAGCTTGAAGGTAGAATGCCCTGGGTTCAATCCCCAGTACCAACAAAACATGAAGAGTAACTAATTTGGTGCATTGACAGTGGCCCAAGAAGCCAACCTCTCCAGCCAGAGGGCTGCGGACAAACTGGGCCAGCAGGACAGCCACTTAGTGACCAGTGTGCACGTGGTCCTCAGCTGGGGTCCAATGTGACGTTTTGAACATTTACTCATGTTGAGGTGTTGTTTCAATTCTTTTCTCTTTCTTAGTGTCTTGGTGGAAATAACCTATCATTCATTCTCAGCAGCGGAGATCACTCCATGAGCTAATTATAATTCACTTGAAAAAATATTGTAGTACTGTTTTTACATTTTATAGAAAAGCAGGGAAATAGTCTCGATTTTATTTTTCTGTACATGCGCTGTGATCAAATATTTTAGAATTTATTAAAGTAATCCATCTCCCTTTTTCTGACTCCTACAGCCAAAGTCATATTAAGTTGCTCTCGGAAGTGCCATCCACAAAGGATAATGACACAGTCTCCACTGCCAGCTCTGAGCCCCGAAACAGCGCGGACCCGGAGGCAGAGTGTGTTAAACGTCCCTGGCTCCACTTCACGTCCAAAACCCAGGGCTGAAATGCCTCCATTAGAGCACCCATTGTCATTCGCAGGAGTTTTATGACTGTACTATGATGGTAATGCAGGCAGGAAGCTACCAAATATGTTAAAAAGCAAAACAAAACAATAAAATGTCCCATAAAGCATAAGGGGGGAACTTGCAAACAGAATGAAATTATCGATGTTTCATAACTAAAAAAATCTGTGAAGGCCACAGCAGGGGGTCAGGCTGCTCTGGATGGATGAGCATCCCTCAAAGGCCCACGTGTTAAAGGGTCACCCCAGCCCACGGCACTATTGGAAGGTGGTTGAGCCTTTCAGAGGGGAACCTAGAGGGAAGCCTCTGGTCACTGGGATGTGCGCTTGAAGGGGACATGGGGACCCTGCCCTCTCATCTTCCTCTCTGGCACATCCTGGCCATGAGGTGAACCATTTTGCCACACACCATCACCACGATGTGCCACCCCGCCACAGCTCTAAAAGCAATGGGGCTAACCAATCATGGACTGAAACCTCTAAAACTGTAACCTGAAATACACCTTTTTCTCGACAAATCGATTATCTCAAGCATTTGTTATAGTGACAAAAAGTGACTAACACAGGCTATGTGGTTAGATGGTCAGCAAGGCACGTATGGGAACTGGTGTATGTTCAGAGAAACTACACACGCCGAAGCTGCATTTAAAACACTTTACAGCGGGTTGCAGTGGCACACGACTGTGATCCCAGTGACTTGGGAGGCTGCAGCAGGAGGATGGCAAGTTCAAGGCAAGCCTTGGCAACTCAGTGGGATCCTGTCTCAAAAAAAAGGGGGGGGCTGAGGATGTAGCTAAGTGCTAGAGTGCTCCCGGGTTCAGTCCCTAGTACTATGGGAAACAAGAACAACAAAACAAACCAACAGTAAAGAAACCCCACAGTTTCCAAATGATAAATAAAGAGGTTTGATGGTGTAGGAGGAGACAGAACTGCAACAGTGAGATAGCATCCCTATTCGTCATTCCACTTTTTTTTTTTTTTTGCGGTACCGGGGATTGAACGCAGGGGCGTTCTACCTCTGCGTTACGCCCCCGGCCCTATTTTTTATACTTTATTTTGAAACCGGGTCTCACGTAGTTGCGGAGGGCCTCACTAAGGAGAGAGAGAGAGAGAGAGAGAGAGAGAGCGAGCTGAGGCTGGCCGCGAACCCGGATTCTCCGGTCTCCGCCTCCCAAAGTACTGGGATTACAAGCGTGTGCCACCACGCCCGGCTGTGTTTTGTTTCTTTTAAACTTTTATTGGTGCATTGTAATTATACATCATAGTGAGATTCACAGGGACACATCCATACGTACACACGTCATTTGGTGCCCATTATCTTACAAAGTGAATCGGACCCTGCAAAGTCCCTTGATTTGGAGCAAGAAGAGGGACAGACAATGTGGTCTGCATTTTAAATGCTTAGCCATGTTCTTGTGTGTCTGCGAGAGGTCGTGTGGGACATCAGAGCCATGAAAGGCTTGGTGACCTGGGCTCTGTGCAGGGACTGCAGGCTTGTCTTCCTGCTGCAGGTGTTCTCATACATTAGCAGATCATGTGACAATATGGCGTCAGGGAAGCTGGCTGACAGAATCCAAGTTCATGTCTGCACAGCTTAGGTTCATGCAACCTAAGATTACAGGTTTGAGGCCAGCCTCAACAACTTAGTAGGATAGTCAGCAATTTAATGAGGCACTCATTCAAAAGAAAAAATGAAAAGGGCTAGAGGTGTGGCTCAGAAGTAGAGTGCCACTGGGTTCAATCCCCAGTACAGAAAAATAAAATAAAAGCTAGAAAATAAAATGGCAGCAGCTGGGGCCAGGAGATGGGGAGATGAGGAGCCTCTGTTTAATGGGTTTGGAGTTTCAGTGAGGAAGGATGAAAAGTGTCAGTGATGGATGGTGGTGATGGTTGTGTAACAGTGCCAATGTGCTGACTGCCACCAAGCTGTACCACTAAAAATGGTTAAAATGGTAAATTTTATGTTATGAATATTTTAACAAAATGAAAAAATACACATGTAGAATCTTCATCATGAGAAGGGTGGGAGAGAGAAATATTTCTGGGGTGAGGATATGCATTCCTGGTTTCACCATGGTTTTCTGAGTCCTTGGCCATAGGTACATTTGCTGCAATAATAGTTTATTACCAGAAGGTGGCAGTGTAGACACTGAAGGACAGGCCCAGGCCCTAAGAAGCACTGCACTTTCTCCATCATTGTCATTCATTCATTCACCTGAAAGCATATTTTAGAATTTTTTTTTTTTTGGTACTGGGGATTGAACCCAGGGACATTCTACCTCTGAGATACACCCCCAGTCCTTTTTAAAAAATCTTTATTTTGAGCCGGGCGTGGTGGCGCACGCTTGTAATCCCAGTACTTTGGGAGGCGGAGACCCGAGGATTCGGGTTCGCGGCCAGCCTCAGTTCTCTCTCTCTCTCTCTCTCTCTTTCTCTCTCTCTCTCCCTCCTTAGTGAGGCCCTCCGCAACTTCGTGAGACCCGGTTTCAAAATAAAGTATAAAAAATAGGGCCGGGGGCGTAGCGCGGAGGTAGAACGCCCCTGAGTTCAATCCCCGGTGCCGCAAAAAATAAATAAATAAATAAATAAAAATCTTTATTTTGAAACAGCGTCTCACTAAGTTGCAGAAGGCCTCACTAAGTAGCTGAGGCTGGCCGTGAACATGCGATCCTCCTGTCTCAGCCTTCCAAGTCCTGGGATTACAAGCATGCACCACCATGCCCAGCTATAGAAATTTAAATTAAAAAACTTTGCAGTCCTAGGGACTGAACCTAGGGTCTCGGGCATGCTAGGCAAGCGCTGTACCACTGAGCTATACCCCAGCCTCATGAACCTCTTTTAGCTTCCTACTATAGACCTGGTACAGTCAGGTCTTGAGACTGCAAGAAGGAAGACGACATAGCCCCCGACCTCAAGTAGTGGAATGACTGGTAGAGAGGGATAGACCTGCAGTCAGGTTCTCAAAATTCTACGAAGATTACAGAGCACATAGAGGGTGCGTGGCCAGTTCTAAAAGTGAAGAAAGAATATCATTGCTTTACTAGAGAAATTTATCCTGGCCTGTGTGGTTTTTGCTTCTAATTTGATCATCATGAGGTGCACATTATTATGTACAATTTGGTCTGACGGTAATGTGAGGTCTGAAAGGAGCAGAGAACTTGATTTTCAGAAGGAACTTGAAGGCTCTTATAAACAGAAGGAAACCACACCATTCTCACTAATTCCAAAAAGAAAAAACATCAAATAAGCCTACCTCTTTTCCCACAGAGGCAGATTCATCTGCATATAATGACTGCTGAATTATCTCTTCGCCCACTTGCCTTAGAAACTGGTTTCTTTTAGAATTTGTTTTAGTTACAGAGTTTAAAGCCACCGTATTTTTTATAATAGAATGTCAAATTGTATATGAAATTTAACTGAACATAAACTAATTTTATCTCAGGTGGAACCATGTGCCTTTCTCAAAAAAGTTGGACTGGCTCATCCTAAAACTTGCAGGGCTATTGACAAAGAACCAGGAAGGACAGAGTATGATAACTGTCTATATTTCCATTGCATGGTTTGTATTTGCCATCAGGTAGGAACTGTTGGATGAATCTAAACTATAGAGCTGGGGATGTGGCTCAGTGGCAGAGCTCTTGCCTAGCATGTGGGAGAACCTGGGTTGGTCCCCAGCACCAAAACAAAACAAAACAAAACAAAATAAAAAAACAAAAAACACCTCCAAATTGTTAACTATACATAAATATTGACATGAAGAAAGCGGTTGATTGAGAGCCAGGGTTTTCAGAGAGAAAGGAGGGACATACAAACATGGAATGAGGGGAAGCAGGAAAAAAGAAATCCCGTGTGGATGGACTGGAATTGTAGGAATTGGTATGAACTCATGATTTCCAAAATATGCAAGCTTTTCTGTTGCTGTTTTGGTCACCAAAATACTTGACAGGAACAACATAGAGGAGGAAAGGCTTATTCGGTCTCAAGCTTTCAGAGGTACAGTCCATAGTTGGCCAACTGCAAGGCAGACATCATGGTGGCACAGCATGTGGCAAAGGACAGTAGCTCATCTCATGGCAGCTGGGAAGCACAGAGTGGCAGGAAGTAACCAGGGTTGATAAAGTCCCCAAGGCCACACCCCCAGTGACCTACCTCCTCCAGCCACATCCCTCCTGCCTAAATCACCACCCAGTAAATCCATTCAAATTATGAATCCTTCTGTGGATCTATCCACTGAGGAGATGAGAGACTTGATTGAATTATTTCACCTCTGAAAATTTTTGCTTTGGCCATACATGAGCCTTTCCTGGGGGAATTCTAGATCCAAACAACAACATATATGTTCACAGATATGACCCCGCTGTATGTGTGCCTGGGTATTTGCTCGCCTATGTATGTACATGTGTGTATACATGCATGTATTTCCTAGTTCTGTCTGCTGACAAGCCAAGAAGACACCCTAGTAGATGCGCATGTGCCCAGTGCCCAATCCTCGGTCTTCAATATTATTCACCACTGAAAAGAACCAAAAAGAAAGGGTTGCTGAAAGGGTTCCTTCAAGCAAAAGTTGATTTGCAAGGTGGGGGAACCAGGCAGCTACAAATAAACCTTGGAAATCGCTAAGCCAGAAAGTAAGGAAGTGCTTCAAGACGTTGGGAACACATCACTAGAACACGAGTCAGATAGAAGGCTTGTCATTTGGCTAAGTCTGGGCTGCTTTGAACACCAACATAATTAAGTATACTAGTGAACTGAAAAATATAGGATGTGATGTGCCTATGCCCACTATAGCCAGATGAATAGTAATTGGAGGAGAAGGGCGGACTGGCCATCGGCGGCTGGAAAACATGGGAGGAGCCTGCAGCTTCACAGTTGGCCCTGGCTGCCATCCTCGTGAGGTCTGGGACTAGCAACACATCACAGGTGCTAGATCCAGGGCGGGTCTTCACAGGGAATAGGAGGCTGCAGGGTCGCACTGCTGATTAGTCGCAAAGAAAGAAATAGTAAGTACCTGGTGGAAAATTGTATGACATTCGGGTAATCAAAATTCACAGCATGAATGGGGTAGGGGAGGACACTGTGCTTCCAGATGTGAGACCTGAGAAGGGCACATCAGAGTCTATGTAGTATCTGGTGAGGAAGGCATAACCTGAATTTAAATTAGGGGGAAACATCAGGCTGACTTAAAATTTAAAAAGAAGAAGGCCTGGGTGCAGTGGCACATGCCTGTAATCCTAGTACTTGGGAGGCTGAGACAGGAGGATTGCAGATTCAAGGCCAGCCTCAGCAATTTAGTGAGACCCTCAGCAACTTAGTGAGACTCTGTTTCAAAATAAAAAATAAAAATAGGACTGGGGGTGTAGCTCGGAGGTAGAATGCCCCTGGGATCAATTCCCAGTGCCACAAAAAGAAAAAATATTAATCCATCAATGGATTAACCCACTAATCAGAGCCCTAATTCAATTATTTCACCTCTGAACATTATTGCACTGTCAACACATGAGCTTTTGGGGGAACATTACAGATACAAACCCTAACAGAACCCACAAATAACTCTTATTTAAGTGATCTGCCCTCTTAACCCCTCTCCATCTGACCAGCCGCCTCTCGTTAATCCCTGGTGAAATGTCCACTGAGCAGCACTTGGCCCAGCTAGGTTCATGAGCTCTGCGTGTGGTCCTTCCTCTGCATGTCTATGCAAACCCCACACCCACCTCCGGGGTCCTGCAGCACAGCGCCCTGGCCCACATCCCGGCTGTCCTGTAACTTCCTCCCTTACTGTTGTGGCTCTCCATGATAGTCTGGTCTCCTGGAATAAATGACGAGACCAGTAGTGCTAGTGGAAGAGAGCGCCCCGTGGCGGCCTTTCCTAGGGCCAGGTGGCATCCCTTCTGGAACCTAAAGCCTGTACAACAATGCTCCGAGATGGCCAGGGGACTGGGCCAGCTGCCTAAGAGGACTCTCTGGGCCCTGAGCAATTTGTTTAGGCCATGTCACTCAGCCTTGGGGCCGTGGGCCAGCCATGATGGCTTTTAATCAAAGGCACTTTATGATTTGACCTGTGGGTGTAAAGAAAAGGTCATTGCTCTTCTCAGCCCCAGGTCTGCCAAGGACAGCTGGTTTCCTGTGAACTCAGAGCCCAAGGAGGCTGAGACCCCCTCCCTGCCCCCATCCTTGCTGGGCCTCCTCCTCCAGGAAAGGCGGTGAGCAGCTCGGCAGAATGGACCTGGGATTGTTTTTTTCCTTTTCTTTCCGTTTTTTTTTTTTTTTTTTTTGGTGCTGGGGATTGAACCCAGGCACATTCTACCTCTGAGCTACACCCCAGCCCTTTTTATTTTTTATCTTGAAACAGAGTCTCAGTAAGTTGCTGAGACTGTCCTGGAACCTGCGATCCTCCTGTCTCAGCCTCCCAAGTACTGGGATGACAGGTGTGTGCCACGGCCTCCAGCTTGGATTTTCTTTTAAAATATAGAAAAGATATTCCTGGAAGAGAAAGAGTACACCTTGAGAGGACGGGGCACTGCCAGCAGCTGCTACTTGTCCAGGTGAGGCGCCCAGCCCCTCTGGGCTCTGACACCTGGTCTGCGCCCATCAGAGGGACCTGACTTGCCATCTGAAATACTCCATATAGAAGGAGGTCACAAATGCTGGCCCTCAGACAGAACGGGAGTTTGGATGGGCAGCCACTGCCTCGACATCAGAACTTGCCCCTGGCCCTGTGTCTCGGTTGGTGGGAGCGGCTGTGCTTTCCTGTGCGATAGCACCATCCAGCGGCCGCCTCA
Source organism: Glis glis (assembly GCA_004027185.1). Lineage (NCBI taxonomy): Eukaryota > Metazoa > Chordata > Mammalia > Rodentia > Gliridae > Glis > Glis glis. The sequence continues at coordinate 8,002 of PVJS01016087.1, forward strand.
GGAACAGCCCCGCTCGGAGTGCAGATCCCTAGCTGAATCCCTTTCTTGCCCTCTCTAGGGTGCACTGCAGGACAGGCACTGCCTAAAGGATCACGATTTCTCCTTTTCTCTCTGTCTGCTATTTCGTACAAATCAGTTAGTCACAGCCCAGAAACTCCTGTTTCGAAAACACTCAGCCACAAGCGTTGCTGGTACCCTCTTCCTTCTTTCTGATTTTTCTGTTCCTGGCTCCTGGATTTCCCTGTACTGCTTATGCTCTTGCTGCAGCTGTTAAATTGCTGTGTTCACCAGTGATTAGAGCCAACCAACTTAACATTCACATCGCTAAAACAATGTTTCCAAGCATATGGACGTTTTGCTTGAAAAATTTCATATATTTCTCCCAACCCCCAAATTCGTAAATATTGGTAAGTCAATATATAAAACTTGGAATTAAGACTACTGACATTGCTAATGTATGACAGAATTGAAATTATGCATGGCTAGGGCATGGTGATACATACCTGTAATCCCAGTACTTTGGAGGCTGAGCCAGGAGGATTGCAGGTTCCAGGACAGCCTCAGCAACTAAATGAGGCCCTTCGCAACTTAGTGAGACCATGTTTCAAAATAAAAAATAAAATAGGGCTGGGGGTGTAGCTCGGAGGTGAAATGTCCTGGGTTCAATCCCCAGTAGAGAAAAAAAAAAAAAGACACCAAACAAGTGCGGACTCCCAATCCATGGTTCCAGTTCCCCAGAGGGGCCCAGCTGGAGGGGGAAACAATTCAGGTCAGAGTGCAAGAAACCTCCAGGCAAAAGCGGGCGGGGTTAAGTATCTGATGGAAACATACAACCAGGGTGCCAAGATGGTGGGAGTGCAAGAAATCTCCAGGCAGAAAGGGAGGTTGAGTCTCTACCCAGAATAGAAAAGAAAGGTCCCTAAAAGAACAAGATTAAGGACAAGATTCCTTCTGATAGTCCCTTAGGCCATAAGTACAGCCGCCATTTTGTACAGCCTTAGAGCAAGAACTCAAGAGTGGTTGAGTCATGTTTTCTTGAACTGCAATCCTAATTAACCCCCAATAAATGTAATTTTCTTTGTTTTCGACTAGGTTGATTTTATTCTTGGCCAACAGAACAAATACCAGTTAGAGACAATAATAAGCTCTCACTTGAGTTGTCCAACTCCGATTGCAATGAGGCCCCAAAGCCTCTTGCTACTGGGCTCCTGAGACTTGGTAAAGCTGGAGCCCTTGCCAGCAAGTCTCAAAGCGCAGCTAGAAGAAGGCAGAATGAAGTGGTGGGAGAGACAGAGCATGGATGACTTGGCTGTGAGGGCAGCTGAGCCCAAAACTCTTCTCCTGCAACTCACATGAGTTTGAGTTGGTATTCTATCTCTCACAATGGAAAGAGTCTGAATTAAAATTAATGATGCATACACTCCCTCCAGTTTGCCCAATGCATGCCTTCACACCAGACGTTCTGTTATGGAGTTTCAGACATGTCGCTTCTGTTTGGGTTTTGGTGTAGAGAGATGAGTGGAACAGGACATACAGGCCCTGGACTGTGAGTGCAGCTCAGTGGCAGCATGCTTGGCTAGCACGTGTGAGGCCCTGGGTTCAATCCCCAGCACCGCAAAAACAAAAACACAAGCCCATCAGTTAGAAAACTTGTAGTGAACCCAATGATAAGGCAGTTTGTAGTTTAGAATGGTGCACTTCCTTTGTCGTTAAGAGAATCATTCTGATATGATCTAAATTTAGTTATAAGACCCAGTATTAGTTAGCTAGCTAGATGTTAGCAGATGGGGTGGGCTGGAACGGACCATAAATTCACCTGCATAGCCTCGCTCACCTTGGCCCCCTCCCCTGTGGGGGAGAAACAATGCAGGGTCACTATGATGCGATGTGCAAGGGTGGTGGACCACTCCAGATGTAATACACATAAAGAAGGTGTCCAGAGGAAATATACAACCCAACACGTGGAACACTGACCATTCCCAATCCCACAGAAAGGTCTGCTCCAGACACTACTCCCTGGTCGTAACCCTCTCCCCCTTCTTCATGAGGGGCCTTTGCTTCTCTAAATAAACCTCCTGTACCCCCCCATTTGTGATTTCTGTTTGAATGCTTTCCATACAGAAAAGCAAGAACTGAGGTCATGTGGAATAATTTTAAGATAATAAGATCTCCCACCTGTAACATACATGGAGCTGAGACTTGGGTTCATCTCTAACCCTAGGATGGAGGAGCGGGGAGAGAAGAAAACAGGCATAGGTGAAAATAGTGAAAAGACTTTCCGCTGAAGCCTTGACCAGATCCCCTCACTGCCATCATCCCTGCTTACATCTGGACTTTCCCAACCAGTCCAGAAGCCACAAGCACTTCTATAGGCCACGCTCCCTCCCAAACTGCCCGCCCTTAGGTTATCCCACCCCTCAGATCTACAGCCAGTGCAGACCACTGGGATTTCCTTCCCCAGAGCTTTCTAATAAATGCTCCTGGCTTTGTTCTGGGGGACATTTCCCAGCAGCTACCTAGACCTGCTGCTAGTAGTTGCAGGAGCTTGTCCCTGGTCCTTTTTCTGGCTGGCACCAGCAATGGTTCAGTAAATCCTTTTATTTCCAAGATCCCTTGGGGCCTAGAATCTCAGGTTAGCATTGTCATAGTTTTCATGACGGTGTGTTCTTTCCTCCTTGCACTGCATCCTGAGGTGGACCTTGGTGTGGCCCCACACAGCATCGGGATGGGCTTCCATCATCCTGAGCACCCCTTCTGAGTCTGAAATGGGATGCCAGAGTATTATGTTGTCGTCGCCATCATCATCATCATCATCATCATCATCATCATCATCTCCTCCTCCTCCTCTTTTCTCTTCTTGATTGAGCCTAGGGGTGTTCTACTTCTGAGCTACGGAACCCCCCAGCCCTTTTTTATTTTGAAACAGGGTCTCACTACGTTGTTGAGAGTCTAAGTTGCTGAGGCTGGCCTCAAACATGTGCTCCTCCTGTTTCAGTCTCCCAAGTACTGGGATTTCATGTGTACACCCCCATGCCTGGCCAGGATATATATTCTTAACATAGAGAAGGATTGTTAAGACAATATTCACACATATACTGCTTTAGGGAAATATATTCATAGTGGCAGAAAGGCCTTATGGAAAAGGGGAAATATTTCATTTCTGCAGAAATTTATTGGGCCTCCACTCTGTGCCAAGGTCTACATAAGAGACAAAGATGAGCAATATGAAGACCTTGTGATATCTGTTGGGGAAAACACCAGAACAAACAGTGCTTCTCACCCAAGGTAGAAAGCATTAGGTGAGTATTACTATGAGATGCTTTGAGCTGGGCATGGTGGCACATGCTTGTAATCCCAGTAGTTGGGAGGCTGAAACAGAAGGATCCGGGTTCGCTGGCAGCCTCAGCTACTTAGTGAGGTTCTCCACAACTTAGCGAGACCATGTTTCAAAATAAAGAATAAAAAATAGGGTTGTGGGTGTAGCTCAGAGGTATAATGCCCCTGGGTTCAATCCCTGGTACCACAAAAAGAAAAAAAAACTAAAAAAAAAAGAGATGCTTTGAGTCTAGGTCAGAGACCAGGGGTGGGAGGCATGACTGCAGCTGGGCCTCAGGTGAGGGGGGGCACCCTATGTGAACAAGGAAGCATCATGTGGGTGCAGGAGGCACAATGGGAAAGGGGAGTCTGGAGGAGATGAGGATGTTGGAACCAAAGAAGATTTGTTCGTTAGGTTTATTTTGGGAAGATGATCAGCAGTAGCTTGAAGAATGGGCTGGATGGAGGGCAAAAAGTTTACAGGCAGGAAAACTTGTTTGGATGTCTCAGTGGTAGTCATGCTGGGCAGAGAAGGGGCCTAGACCAGGCAGGGGGCTGAGGGGGAGAGGTGAGGAGGGCTTCAGAGTAAAGCTCGGTCTCTATGAGAAAGGGGGGTTAGATAATGGGTGAACCTTTAGAGGTGCAGTCAACCAGGAGAGAGAGGAGGGATGTGGGACCAGGCCTGAGGGCTTCATTTACATTCCAGGGTAGACAGAAGAGAGGGAGAGAGAAAGGGAAAGAGAGATGAGTTGGTCATCAAGAATACAAACGATAACAAATCTGGCAAAAATTGGGGGGGGGGTTGGGAAAGACTGCTTAAACACTGTTGATGGGATTATATATTAGTACAACCATTTTGGAGATAAGTATGGAGGTTGCTCAAAAGAGTAGGTATGGAACCACCATATGACCCAGCTATACCATTCCTTGGTATCTTTCCAAAAGAAGTAAAATCAGAATACTATAGTGAGACATGCATACCCATATTTATAGCAGCACAATTCGCAAACTATGGAACTATGGAACCAACCTAGATATCCGTCAACAGATGAATGGATAAAGAAAATGTGATGTATACACACAATGGAGTTTTACTCAGCCACAAAGAAGAACAAAATTGTATCATTTGCAGAAATTGGATGGAACTAGAGAACATTATACTAAGTGAGATCAGCCACTCTCATAAAGTCAAGGGTTATATGTTTTCTTTTATATGTGGAAGCTAGATAGAAAAGTAGGAAAGAAAAGGAACTTCATGATAATAAGGAGTGAGACCAGTAGAATAGTGGAAGGGGGCTGGAGGAAGGAGGAGGACGAGGGTAAAGGAGGTTTGAGGAAGGAAACAGACCCAATAATATTATGCCCATGTATGAAGGTATCATTAATAACCTCACTAGTGTGTACAGGAGAGGGGAGGACATAATGAGGTGGGGTTAGGAGGGAACTACACCAAGAGATGTTGTGTGCAAATATGAATGTATCATTTTGAATCTCACTATGATGTATAATCATATTACACCAATAAAATTCTAAAAAAAATCCAGAGAGAGAGAGATAGAACACAAATAAATGCATTCTATCTAAGAAATGGCCAATCTCCTATACTTAATGCCCAAACTATGACATTGAAAAACAAACATCAGCACACTGGGAAAGGAGTGTTTTAGGTCTCTTCTTATGGGCATGTGGGGAGACATTACCAGGTTGAATTCTAAGGGGATTTTATGTTGGGTTGAACTGGACATGGAATATAAGCTCCACAAGGATTTTTGTGTGTGTACGTGGTACTGGGGATTGAACCCAGGAGCATTCTACCTCTGAGCTATACCCCAGCCGTATTTTATTTTATTTTTTATTTTGAAACAGGGTCTCACTAGGTTGATGAGGGTCTCACTACTTGCTGAAATTGTCCTTGAACCTGCAATCCTTCTGTCTCAGCCTCCCAAGTACTGGGATTACAGGTATGTGTCACCATGCTCGACTCCACAAGGACTTTTTTAACCTGTTTGCATCCCCAGTGCCTAGCATAGTGTCTGAAACACAGAAGGGGCTCAGTGAGCCTTTTCTGAGAATTGGTTGAGTGAATGTGACCCTGTAAAAAGGACTTGCTACCCAGTAGCATTTCATCAGGCACAGTGTCTCAGTGGAGTGTGTCACTGACCCCCATGATAGCCATGGATGGTGGCAGGCTGTGGGGCTGGGAAGGAGCTTCCAAAGAATCTAGCTCTGGAACATCCCCATGCAGCTTCCACCACTAAAGTCAAAACAGCAGAGCCCAAGCAGTGGGTGAAAGGGAAAGATTTGAAGGGGCAGCTGCTTTCATCCTAAAAGCTTTGTGTCTCTCAGAGTTCATCCCTCATTCCTTGAGACCCAAAGCCACTGTGGCTCCCAGCTTTGTGACCGACGCCTGACAGAGTGATTTTCCTAAGTAGCTAGGTGGACCTCATGCTAAGGAAATCCTAGACATGGCCTTTGTGCTGCAGAATGGGCATGGGGGGCAGGAGGGAGGCTCTGGGAGCTCAACGAGTACGCAGTGGCAAGGGAAGGCAACTTCCTCAAACAGTGATTGGGTCTGTGTTTAGAAGCTTCACTCATTAAATCCACAAGAATTGTTTGAGGTCACTGAGACAAACTAAGATTATGGGACTGGGACTCGAGCCCAGGCTGCTGACCCCAGAGCTCATTCTCTCTCTCTCCTGTGCACTACAGCCTGTTCACCTGCCAGCTTTGTCCTGTCCATCCTCCTATTCTAGGCTGTACATTCTGTTGTCTCTGAATCAACTCTGAATTGTTATAACAAAACCTGTTTTAAAAGGTAGCTGGTGGATAAGGAGATAAAGAGCAGACAGATGAGAAATCCGGGAAGGCCACAGCCTGGGAGGGAGAATGCTGCACACAGTTAGTGGTGGGAGGGAGAGAGTCCTGGGCTGCTGGCCTGCAGCACCTAGACACTCAAGAATCTGACCACCTGGGGAAGATGAGGCTCCATCTGGTGGGAGGAGCTGTCAGAGACAGCTTGGGGACCAAGCTTCCAACACATGAGCTCTTGGGGAGTAAACCACACTCACACCACAGCAGAAGCTTGTGGGTACACCAGAAATCACAGTGCTCTAAGGTTCGTGTGGAGGAGTCAGGCATCACCCAGCAGTGCCTGGCAGAGGGGCAGACGGCGAGACAGTGAGTCCTGACAATTGTTTCTCCTCGTCTCCTACTGCCTCAAGGCTTCTACATACTTTGCTTTGCTTTTTATTTTCAGCAATGCTCACAGCACAGAGATTTACATGACTGGTTATTAATAATAGGCAGTGGTGTTATTTATAAATAATTTTATTGGTGCATTGTAATTATACAACGTCTTCAGCCCCCAGTGCTTGGTCCTCCGGTGAGACGGGGCCGGTGTCTCCCTCTGTCTGCAGGGGCATGCAGTGCAGGGCGCCAGGTAGGTCCAGGGGTGCGGGGGTCAGCACTCTCTGTGGAAATAGCTGGGTTGGTCTGTGATTTCCAAGCCTGATGTTCTCAGAATTTCATGTGCAGCGTGCAGCCAAGGTCAGCATGCATTCCCACCCACTTTTTTTGATGGTCTCTCTTCAGTTACCCACTGTGTGGTCCTGAACTCACCTCTGTGTGGGTCCTGCACTCACCCCTGCCACCAAGGCGTGGTCAGTCTAGAGAGGTAGGGAGGGACCAGGGTGGTTTGGCATCATTTTCTCTCCAGTGTCACCGCGGGATTGCGATTCTGTCTTGTACCCTTGGTGTCTGTGGAGTAAATCTCAGGTAGCTAGATATGAGATTTCCCTGGGTTCCAAAGTTCCTGCTGATTGGAGGTGCATGCTAATGTTCTCCTTTCATATCTCCACTTGCTCAGGAAGTCTTTCTTTTCTCTTCTCTTCTTCTTTTCTTTTCTTTTCTTTTTTCAGTTTTGGTGTTTAAAAGCATCCTTGTAAATATTTTTGAGTTTCTATGTTTAGTTCCCAACTTTTGTGCAGGTGTCTGGGATGTGGACTGCAGCTCAACTTGGACTTCCTGAGGTGAGTTAGAGGCAGGCTCACCTTAGGTTCTTACTTTGTTGCCATCTTCCTCCATTTTCCCTATTTTTAAAAATTTTTTTGAAACAGGGTCTCGCTAAGTTTCAGAGGGCCTCACTAAGTTGCTGAAGCTGGCTGCAAAACGGTGACCCTCTTGTCTCAGCCTCCCAAGTACTGAGACCACGGGTGTGTGTCACCACGCCTGGCTCATTAAGTTTTAAATTGCATGCTGTTCTGAGTAGTGTGATGAAATCTCATGCCATTTTGCCAGAGAGGTGAATAATCCCTTTGTCCAAGGTTTCCACACTGTATATGCTACCTCCTGTTAGTCACTCAATAGCTATCTTGGTTATCAGAATGACTGTGGTGGTATTACAGTGCTTGTATTTAAGTGACCATTATTTTACTTAATAATGACCCCAAGGCACAAGAGTAGTGATGCTGGCAATTCAGATCAATACTGCCAAAGAGAAGCCATAAAGTCCCTTCTTTAAATGAAAAGGTGAAAGTTTATGACAGGTATGTATGTACATGGAAAAAACATAGAATATACCCAATTCATTTATTTTATTTTTATTTATTTATTTATTTATTTATTTATTTTTTGCGGTACTGGGGATTGAACCCAGGAATATTCTACCTCCGAGCTATGCCCCCAGCCCTATTTTTTATTCTTTACTTTGAAACAGGGTCTCACTAAGTTGCAGAGGGCCTCACTAAGTAGCTGAGGCTGGCTGTGAACCTGCGATCCTCCTGTCTCAGCCTCCCAAGTACCGGGATTACAAGTGTGTGCCACCACACCCAGCCTCAATTCAGTTCTATCTGTGATTTCAGGCATGCACTGGGGGTCTTGGAACATATCCCTTGTAGATAAACAGGGACTCGTGTACAAAGCTATAGTGAGCTGATGAAAGAATAGACACATTGATCAATGGAAGAATAGAGACCCCAGAAATAAACACACATAAAAGTCAACCGATCTTTGACAAAGGAGCAAAGATAATAAATGGAGAAAGGGTAGTCTTATTAACAAATGGTGCTAGAACTGGACGGTAACATCCAATGTGGCTAAAACCCAAGTACTGACAACACGGAACGCTGGAAGGATGTTGAACAACAGGCACTCTCCTTCATTACAAAATGAAGGAAAATGGTACAGCCACTTTGAAAGACAGCTGGTGATTTTCCAAAGCTTAAACACACTCTTACCATATTATTTGGCAATTGCACTCCTTGGTATTTACCCAAATCATGTGAGAACTATGTCCATAACACAAAACAAAACAAAGCAACAGAATACACATGTTTAAGGCAGAAACATCATGGTGGCAGGTGTGGAGGAGGACAGCTGCTCGGGGTAGCTAGAAGCAGAGATAGTGTGCAAGGAAGGAAACAGGGACAGATGTTGTCCTCAAGGCCACACCCCCAGAACTACTTCCTCCAGCCACATCCTGACCTGCCTGCAGTCACTGCCCAGTAAGTCCATTCACATTATTATTCATCAATGGATTTATCCACTGATGAGCTCACAGCCCTGATTCAATTATTTCGCTTTTGGACATCTCTGCATTGCCAACACATGAGTTTTTTTGGGGGACATTCCATGTCTAAATTGTTACAGACAGTAAGAAAACAAAACACTTATTCAGTACAACCTGAAGTGGAAGTCACTAAGATGAGTTACTATTGATGGTGGTAAAAATATATGTGCAATAGAAAAAGGCTTAGTGGAACAATGTACAAAGCTTGTGAAAATGTAGTGTTTAAATCCCATGGTTATTTATTGTATGAGCAGGAACTCTCCAGAAAACATCTGAATCTGTCATGATCTATTGGATCGCTAGCATCAGCTATGGACTTTATTTACTTTGGGGACATCATCAGTTCCATTAACGTTGGGTAAAAATAGAAGCTGAATATGGCTTAGCAGTGGAGGTGCCTTACTGTGAATTTGTGAGCTCAGGGCTGAGATGGAAATTTTTCTGGAAAAGAAGAACCTTTTACCATCTTTATTACTAAACACTGAGTTGCTCTGGGAATTAGCTCTTGTTAGAGACTTGTTTCTTAAGTTATTCAATCTGAAATTATAAGGCAAAAATGCACTTAGATGCACATCGTATACTGTAATAGTCATTCAGAGCACACTAATGTTTGAATCATATGTAATGTCACATTGCTTGATGCACTTCCTGCACTGTTAAAAATTAAAACAGGAAGTGATGTCTCCATTTCCACACAAATTTGTAGCATAGATATTTTCCAACCTCAAAGGACAATTCTAGGAGCATTTTTTTTTTAGCCCTTGACACAAGTGCAAAGGAGAGTTCCAGGTTTCAAAATCCATTTAACTGTGCAATTGAGGAGATTCCACTCAACCTTCAATTGCGGATGATTAATCTGTGATGTAATGGAATGCTGAAAGGCAGATAGCAAGAGAAGAATCAGAATTGATAAACTAGAAATTATTCATATGCTCAATTGAAACCATATGCTTGTGGCACTGGGGATTGAACCCAGAGGCATTCTACCTCTGAGCTACACCCCCAGACCTATTTCAGTTTTATTTTGAAACAGGGTCTCACTAAGTTGCTAAGAGTCTTGCTGAAGGTATCCTCAAACCTGCAATCCTCCTGTCTCTGCCTCCCAAGTACTGGAATTATAGGCATGTGCCACCAGACCCGGCTTATTGTGTTGTTTTAGAATCATTTGTGCCCATATCTTTCCATTTGTTGTGGTCAATTGACCAGAATAAATATGAAGAACAATAATGCTTTTGGTGGAAAAATCAATCCAGGGTATCTCTGTGGTTTGGATGAACATCCTCCAATGGTCCCTGTGTTGCAGCCTTGGTCCGCAGGGTCAAGGGGAGAGGTGGTGGAATCTTTACAAGGCAGAGCCTATTGGGAGCTCCTTAGGTCATCATACCCTCAAAAGGGATTATGGGACCCTAGTTTCTTCTTCCTTTTTGTCCCCTGGCTTGTGATATGAGCTTCTCTGGGGTAGATTTTATTTATTTTTATTTTATTTTTTTTGGTGGTACTAGGGACTGAACCCAGGGGCATTCTACCTCCAGGCTACACCCCCAGCCCTATTTTTTATTCTTTATTTTGAAACAGGGTCTCACTAAGTTGCAGAGAGCCTCACTAAGTAGCTGAGGCTGGCCGCGAACACGGATCCTCCTGTCTCAGCCTCCAAGTACTGGGATTACAAGCGTGCGCCACCATGCCGGGCTCTGGGGTAGATTTTAGATCCAAACCTTTGCACCTAGCATGTGTGAGGCTCTGGGTTCAATCCCCAGCACTTGTAGACGAACACAAACGAAGAAATGGAAAAATGAACTGACTAAAATCATACATTTGTGGACTGATATACATATCTCTGAGTGAAAAAGACATTTTCAAGATGAACTACCAATATCTCATTACAAGTGAGCACTAGATGAATATTTGCTATCAATTCTGAAGATAGGGAATGCTTACTTTGAACCCTGATTAGGTGAAATATTATCCCCCCAGAAGAGTTCCATTCTTTTCATTAGATTTGTCTTACAAAAAATTATACTCAACTATTTTTGTTATAGTTGATATTATAATATTTTGGATTTCATTAGTGATTTTGTGGAAATTTGTTTTCTCTCTTGTGATATAAGTACCTACATAATTATATCCTTGATTTTACCTCTTGGCCTATCCCCTTGAACTATCCCCTCTGCAGAAATAGCTCACTAATGCATGGCCTAGACTCAGCTTGCTGTTAAAGTGAAGTTCATGGTCCAGCATGATCAGCATAAAGTGATGTTTATCAGGAATACAGAATTGCAGACCTTACCTCACATCTGCTGAATTTTACTGGAATCGCCAGAGGATTCATATGCACATTAAAGCTTGAGAAGCCCTGCTCTAGGACACTTGGAAAAAACAGCGAGTAGATGTGCTGCTTTGGGTCTTTTTGCAGAGTCTTCCAATGACATATTTCTCATGCACTCTGCTGCTTGCACAGACCTGCTGCTGTGACTATCTTCCTGTTGCTAGGGTACAGTGGTGTGAACATGGCTCTGGGTTGTGCAGGATAGCCTGCTTCCAGGTAGAGGCATCGGCCACTGGAATGCTGCAAGCAACAATAGCTGGATTGAACTCTGACAGCTACAACCCAACCCTAACCAACTACACTTCAGAGATCAGACACTTTAATACCAACACACTGCGTGTTTTTTTTTTTTTTTTTGTGGTACCGGGGATTGAACCCAGGGGAGTTCTACCTCTGCGCTACACCCCTGGCCCTATTTTTTATACTTTATTTATTTATTTATTTATTTATTTATTTTTGCGGTACCGGGTATTGAACCCAGGGGCGTTCTACCTCCGCGCTACACCCCCGGCCCTATTTTTTATACTTTTATTTTGAAACCGGGTCTCACGAAGTTGCGGAGGGCCTCACTAAGTAGAGAGAGAGAGAGAGAGAGAGAGAGAGAGAGACAGAGAGAGAGAGAGAGACAGAGAAAGAAAGCTGAGGCTGGCCGCGAACCCGGATCCTCTGGTCTCCGCCTCCCAAAATACTGGGATTACAAGAGTGTGCCACCACGCCTGGCCACTGCGTGGTTTTCAGATCAGGGAAATCCAGATTTTTCATGGGTTTCTTCTTCCACTTGTGTTAGGAGGACCTGACAGTCTGGCTTCCTGGTGGTCTTGGTTCCTGTAGGCTTCCCATGGTGGTTGTTATGTTTTGGAAACAGAATGTCCCCTGGAAACGCTTATGTATTGACAATGCAAAAATGTATAGAGGTGAAATAATTGAATCATTAGATTTCTAATCTCACCAGTAGATAAATCCATTGATGATAAATAGTGTGAATGAATTTGTTGGATGGTAATGCAGGCAGGTGGCGCATGGTTAGAGGAGTTGGGTCCTTGGGGATGTGCTCTGGGGGCCATATATGTCTATGGGCCCCTTCTCTCCCTCTCTCTCTGCTTCCAGCCTCTGTGACACGAGGGCAGCCTCCCTCTGCATACCCTGCTGCCATTGCTGCCGCCTTTATGCTTCAGCGTCAGCCTATGGACTGAAACATCTGAAACCATGAGCCCCAGTAATCTTTCTTCTTTTTTTTTTTTTTTGGTACCGGGGATTGAACGCAGGGGCGTTCTACCTCCGCGCTACGCCCCCGGCCCTATTTTTTTATGCTTTATTTTTGAAACCGGGTCTCACGAAGTTGCGGAGGGCCTCACCAGGTAGAGAGAGAGAGAGAGAGAGAGAGAGAGAGACAGAGAGACAGAGAGAGACAGAGAGAGCGCGCGCACATGCACGCTGAGGCTGGCCGCGAACCCGGATCCTCTGGTCTCCGCCTCCCAAAGTACTGGGATTACAAGCGTGCGCCACCACGCCCGGCGAGCCCCAGTAATCTTTCTTCCTCTAAGTTTTGTGTGTCAGGTATTTATATTCAGGTGGGAATGCTGAACCACTGAAACCATGGTCCTAAGCCACTCACTTGTTTAAAATGCCAACAGCATAAAAGAATAAACAGGCCGGGCGTGGTGGCGCACGCTTGTAATCCCAGTACTTTGGGAGGCAGAGACTGGATGTTCTGGGTTTGCGGCCAGCCTCAGCTCTCTCTCTCTCTCTCTCTCTCTCTCTCTCTCTCTCTCTCTCTACTTAGTGAGGCTCTCTGCAACTTCGTGAGACCCGGTTTCAAAATAAAGTATAAAAAATAGGGCCGGGGGTGGAGCGCGGAGGTAGAACGCCCCTGGGTTCAATCTCTGGTACCACAAAAAAAAAAAAAAGAATAAACAGAAGCCTTGAGCCTTGAATTCTATCTACCAAAACCCAGACTGACATACATCGACCCGAGATTTCTTTTACAATGGCATGTCTCTCTGCTCACCCCTACTGTGTTCTGCAATACATCTCTGCTGGAGGTAGTCTTCTTCAAAGCATGTAGAAAAGATAACTTTTGAAGAATCCAAACCAAACACTTCCACCCTTTCAGTCCTCAATAGCCAAGTGATTGCTATCTCAGCTTAAATTTTGAGAATACTCTGGAGATGGGGGAAAAAGATAAAATTGGCAACCTTTTTGCTGGACCAACTAAGAAAAAGGAGAGAAAATTGAAATACAGAAAGGAAAGAGGAGACTTACAACTAATACTGCAGAAATAAAGAGATCATAAAGGACTATATATGCCAATAAATTGAATAACTAGAAGAAATGGATAAATTTCTAGAAATATACAACTTACCAAATCTGAGTCATGAAGAAATAGAAAATCTGAACCCAGACCAACAATGAATAAGTATATTAAATCAGCAATCCAAAACTTCCTCAAAAAAAAAAAAAAAGAGCCAGGACCAGGAGACCTCATTGGTGAAATTTACCAAATATTTAAATAATTAACACCAACCTCTCTCAAACTTTTAAAAACTAAAGAAGAGAGAATATTTTCAAATTCATTTTATGAGGCCAGAATTACCCTGATATCAAAGGCAAACAAAGACACTACAAGAAACAACAAAAATAACAACAATAAAATTATAAGTTACTATTCCTGATAGTTGTGATGCAAAGATCCACAACAAAATACTAGCAAACAACAGCATATTAAAAGAAGAATACACCACAACCAAGTGAGATTTATCCCTGGGATGCAAGGATGGTTTAATATGCAAATCAATTAATGTGATATAACACATTAACAAAATGAAGGCTAAAAAAGTCACCTGGTCATATTAATAGACACAGAAAAGCATTTGGCAAAATTCAAAACTCTTTAATGATTAAAAATTCTCAAGCTATGTATAGAAGGAATTTGACTCAACATAATAAAGATCATATGTAAAAAGCCCACAGCTAACATCAAAATCAATGGTAAAAAACTTCAAGTTATTTGTCTAAGATCTGGAACAAGGCATGGATGCCCACTTTCACCACTTCTATTCAACATAGTATTGGAAGTCTCAGCCAGAGCAATTAGGCAATAAAAAGAAATAAAAGGCATCCAGATTAGAAAATAAAAAATGTAAAATTATCTGTTTGCCAATGGCATGATCTTCTATGTAGAAAACCTTAAAGAATCCATCAAAAAACAAAACAAAACAAAACAACTGTTAGAACTAGCTAGGTGCAGCGGTGCACAGCTATAATCCCAATACTTGGGAGGTTGGTACAGGAGGATCACAGGTTTTGAGGCCAGCCTTGGCAACTTAGTGAGTCCTTGTCTTAAAATAAAAAATAAAAAGGACTGGGGTATAGCTCAATAGTAGAACACCCCTGAACTTAATCCCCAGTACTGCACAAATAAAATAATAATAATAATCACAAACTATTAGAATAAATGAATTCAATAAAGTTACAGGATACAAATCAATGTACAAAAATCAGTTGCATTACCTTATATAAACAATGCACTCTCCAAAAATAAAAATAAGAAAACAATCCCATTTATAATAACATACAAATAACAAAATATTTAGTAATTAACTAAGGAAGTGAAAGACTTGTATACTGAACACTACGAAACAGTGATATAAGAAATTAAAGAAGACACAAATAAATAGAAACACATCTCATGTTAATGAATAGGAAGGCTTAATATTGTTAAAATGTCTATGCTACCTGAAGCTATCTATAGATTCAATGCAAACCCCATGAAAAGCTTAATAGCATTTTTAATAAAAATAGAAAAAATAATCCTAAAATTCACATAGAACCTCAAAAGACCACAAGTAGGGTGAGTGATCTTGGGAAAGGAGAACAAAGCTGGAGGTATCACACTGATTTCAAAACATATGACAGAGGTATAGTGGTCATAACACCAAGCTCCCTCACTTGGCCATTGACCCTGGTCATCCAGGCCCTGTCATCCTTCCCAAGCTCAAATGCCAGGGCATTGCTTCTGAGAAATAACATTAGGCCGAGAGAGAGAAATGAATGTGAATATTAAATAAACACTCCCCACTGGGTACAGAGAAGTGTTATCAGATCAATAGCATCTCTGTATGCTTTATAGTTCCACCTACCATTTATTAAGTGGTTGATATTCAGTGTGCTGTCAAATTAAAAATTAATTCTAGCTGGGTGTGGTGGCACACACCTGTAATACCAGTACCTAGAAGACTGAGACAGGGGGATTACAGGTTTGAGGCCAGACTCAGAAACTTAGTTGAGCCCTCAGCAATTTAGCGAGATCCTGTTTCAAAACAGAAAAAGTAAAAGGGAGCTGGAGTGTAGCTCAGAGGTAGAATGCGCCTGGGTTCAACTCCCAGTACCCCCCCAAAAGTAATTATAAAATGAAGTACTGGTTAAAATAATTTCAGAGATAAAGAATGATGTTGCTGTCCCTCATTGGCCCAGGAAGGAATGGAGTACACCATGGGACTGTTTCCCATGTGTAGTTTTACCAGTTCTTCTCAGCAAATGGAATTTCTTTGTATAATGAAAACCTGTAATAATAAAATACATTTTAATATATTTCCTAAAAAAGGATATTCCCTCTGCATCACATAAATCAACAAGAGCCCCTCCAACTAGACTTTGAGCAAACAGACCTAACACAGGTACAGAATTTTGTGGCAACCATGGACAAGATGTTTTTCATTTGCTCCTAGCAGAAGTTTCATATGCTGCTTTCCAATTGCATTTTGAATTGGGCATTTATCCAACTTATTAACTTTAAAAACAGAAATATATTTGCCTTGGTCAACATTCTCACTGATAGCATCCAAAACAACTGACCACACAACTCAGAGGAAGGAAGATTTATTTGCTCACAGTGTTTTGAAGACTCCAGAGTTCAGTGTATGTCAGGCCAGGTCTTTGGAGCTCAGATCACGGCAGTGGGAAGCAGAGAGAGGGACAGAGGGAGGAATTGAGGCCAGAAGCAAGAGAGAAACAAGGGGACATGGAAGGATATATAACCCCCATGGCCACAGCCCCAGGGACCCCTCCTTAGCAACCAAGCCCCTCTCCCAACATTGCTACCTTGTTTCCATGATAGGTAGGGGTAAATTCTAAATCCAAAACATTACACTCCACCTCTGGCCCCCTAGATCTCATGGCTACCTCACGATGCAAAATGCATTTAGTCTATCTCCAAGAGTTCCCACAGTCTTAACAGTTCCAGCATAGCTCCAAAGTCCAAAGTCTCCTCTGAGACTCAAGGTAAACTCTTGGCTATGAGCCCCTGTAAAAGAAAAATAAAAATAAAAAGGAAGTTACATGCATCCAATGTAAAATGAGACAGAGTAAACATTTGCATTCCAAAAGGGAGGAAAAGGGCCATAGAAAGAAAGAATGGGACCAGAATAGTATCCATATCCAGTGGGGCAAGCATTTAATCCTGTAGCTCCAGGGCACATGGTGGCAAGATGTGATCAACAAGGGGCCTTAGCAGCCTTGCCCCATGGCCTGTTTGATTGCAATGGGTGGCATACTGGCTCTTCCAACCTGGCTCCATGGCTCACAGCTTGCAGTCTTTCCTCATTGGGCATTTCAAATTTCTGACATTTCTAAATCCCAGGGATTTTTTCTTGCAACCTTGGCTTCACCCTTACAGCTTCAAAATTTACCCATTTGGGCCTGCTAGTGGGGCTTCTGACCCTGCCACATGTTGCCTGGCTTCCCAGGCCTTCCTTTGAAATCTGGGGGAAGCTTCCCTGACCCCCTTTTTCCAGCAAAGCCAGCATTACATGAGTGCTGTGAACACTGTGATCCACTGTTAGCAGGAAAGGTAGTCACACCCTTTTCACCCTTTTTTGCCTCTAGGCCCTTTTTTTCCTTGGTTCCACACTTGGGCTTGAACTTCCCCAACCACATTCCTTTCTTTGTTCCTATGCAAAGTACTCAACCTCCCTTCAGCCATCTTACTTTCTTTCACCGCACCATCTCCCTGCACCTGAGCTTTACACGTGCCTTTGTGGCCGAACTGCAAATCTATAAAGTTTATCTGCTTTGCTTTCTGTTCCCAAAATTTGGTGTACCACTGACTGAATGCTGACATCACTATCCATAATGCAGTTTGGATATTTTGCTGTTTGGATATTTTTTCTGCCAGTTTAATCAGTCCATCATCTTTAAATTTGGCCTCACAGTTTTAGGACATGGGCAAAATGCCGATAAGTTCTTTGCCAGAATGTATCACATGTGGCCTCTACTCCATTTTCCCATGGAGTCCTCTTTGTCCTCAAAAGTCTCCTGAGAACAGTCTCTATTATTCACCTTTCTAGCCACATTCTGGTCCTTCCAGCTTCCTCTCTCAAACCAGTTCCAAAGACTCACAAAACACATGGTCAGACTTAGATATAGCAGTGACCCCACTCCTGGTATGAATTTCTGTCTCAGTCAGCATTCTCACTGCTGTAATCCAAGACAACTGACCATACAAATTAGAGGAAGGAAGATTTATTTGTTCACAGTTTTCTGGAGCTCTCAGAGTTCAGTCTATGTCAGGCTGGGTGTTTGGAGTTCAGAGCATAGTAGAGGGAAGCAGAGAGAGGGAGAGAGTAAGGCTCTGCTCTCACACCATGAAGGCCAGAAGCAAGAGAGTGAGCAGGGGAAGATGAAAGGCTATGTAATCTCCAAGGCCACACCCCCAGGGACTCCTCTTTAGCAACCAAGCCCCTCTTCCAACATTGTTACCTTGTTCCCATGAGACCTAGGGGCACATTCTTAATCCAGACCTTCACAATATACTACAAATTTATTTCATTTTTTAGTGAGAAGTAACTCTGGGAGATGTCACTGAACATTGGGTTGCACTGACCTCCTCTATGGGGAATTCTGTTTTGCCTTTCCCTCTCATCCTTTGTCCTCTCTGCATGTGTTTAGTTTATGCTGTACGGTGGTCCCCTCCATCAGGTAGTCTCCTCAATCAGTGGGTTCATTTTCTGCTGGCTCAGTTAGCCACAGTCTACTGGGGTCCAGAGATACCCAATGGAAAATTCCAGAAATAAACAATTCATAAGTTTTAAATGACTGTTATTTCAGTATATAATCATTCCAAGTTATATTAGAGCATCCTAAGTTATTATTAGATATTATTGCTCATCTCTTACTGTGCATGGTATGTAAATTAAATTTTATGATAGGTATGCCTTCATAGGAAAACAAAGTATATAGAGGGTTTGGTACCATATTTCGGGCATCCAAGAAAAGTATTGGAATGCATCCCCCAGGGATAAGGGGGGACTACTCTACTGCAAGGACTGGCTTCTGCTTTTGTCTCTTGCATATGACAACTGGAGAGAACATGGAACATGGTAGATGTGCTACTGAATGTCAGTAACTGCTATTGAATCGGAACACATCTTGGCATCCTTCTCAGTATACAAGTTGTCTCACAAGTCAAACAGTTGATTGCTTTATGACATGAACTCACTCTGTGGGGATTCTGGCTCTGGCCTTGTTCTAGCTTCCTTTCAAGATAGGTGTGGGCTTGTGATTTGTCTCCACTGTCCTCTGAGGGTGACCAAGGACAGTGAGGCCTGAGCATCCAGGACCAGTGCTGCCTCCTGCTTCTGCCCAGGGCCATATCTGCTCTCTAGGTCTTGATTTGCTCTAAGCTGAACCCTATGTGTACAGGCTTCTGCAGCTCACCTAATTCCAGGGAACTGTCTTTCCCTGGAGGAGGAAATACAGTGCAGGTCTCCATAAATGTGTGCTTCATGATTCTGACTCTGACCTACACTCCTCTTGCTGTGCCCTGGCGAGGAAACTCCAAACCACCTTCACATGGTGCTCCTGGAAGCTCCTGAAAATTCAACTGCTCTTCTGCAGTCAAGTTAGCATTTCCCACATCAACCTATGACATGACAGTGAATTTGGAACTCTTATTGTCAAAATGTCTTATACACTACTGCTGTGGCTGAGCAGCTCATGCCTGGATCCTGGACTAGGCAACTTCCTGCCCTGACCACTCCAAATGTTTTAAAATCCTTTCATCACAACTGAAACACAAAAAGCAAACAACTGTAATCAAAACTCAAAAATTTCACAGTTTTGATATTGACATTGTTATAACAGTGGTAAAGAGCATCCACCATTGCTCTCCAATGATGTTGCTTTTTGGTTTTTTTCTTTCCAAATAATGGCTCCTGTTGTTGTTTGGGTGCTAGGGACTGAGTGGCCTTGCACATGCTAAGTACATGTAATACCACTGAATTATACTCTGGCCCTAGATATAAGAACAAAAAAAAAAGATAAAATTTTCAATTTCTTATCTTCATGTCAACTTACGGACAATCTCCAATCCCCCATGAGGGTGTAATTTATAAAATGCAGACTCTCATATTGATTTGTGAAGCACTTTGCTGACTGGAGATTAAAGGAGCAGTCTCTTTCCCATTGTATGTTACCACATAGTGCTGTGCATACTTTCTTGGTCTTCCTGAACCATAGATCCCCTTAGGTAAGCACCCAGGTCACTAGTACATCCTGGGAGCTGTGGGTACTTTGGAGCTCTTTCAGTGGCTCCTTGATGAACAGGAAACTGGCTGCCAGTTGACACCTCTCAGCCCGTTTCACAGCTGCTTCTGTGGAAAGCCTGCATCCAGGATCAATTAGTAACATTATGCATTTGCGTGAGAACATCACAATGACTATACTGATTCCGTCCCTCCTTCCATGCACTCCCCACTGATATAATATCCTAAGGAAGGGGATCCCTTTAATAAAACCGATCCAAACTGTTGCTGTTTATCTTGTAGCATATGCCCAGCCTGTATTATTCTCTTAGGTTCTTGTCATTTGTCTTCAAGGACACTATACATTTTTCCAGAGCTCAGAGTGTGCCCTCTACTTTGTGGAATCTCAGTATTATCCAGAGAAGCACATAGTGGACCCTAAAAGCAGTATTTGTGGCTGGTGAGTAATATAAAGGTTTCAGTGAACAAGCCTTTGCCCTTGCAACTCAGGATATGCATAAAATTGCTATTTTCCTGTCCTGCCCAAATATCCTCTTTCTAAGCTTTCCCCCGGGGGGGGGGGAACTTCTCTTCCTTAAAGGGAAAACTTGCTTTTCAAAATACACCAAAGGAAAGTTTATTCAAAGCATAGCATTGTGAACCTGTGTCTCCTCCAAGTCTCTTCTTCTAGGATTAGAGGAAAGCTGGTCCTATGGTATGTTTGCATTTGTCCACGCTCCCCCAGTCACTGGGCTCATCTGAGCCCACACTTACTGAAATTTCCCCAGCACAGCAGATAGAAGCAGGAGAGCTGACAAGAGTTATGCGACTTGTTGATTATGCTGAAGGGCGCTGGGCGTGGGGGGCACTAACTGACACCAGCAGCAGGGCGGGGACACTGTTGTTTCTCCTGACAAGGCCCAGAGCCATGGGGACACGAGGCTGGACCACCAGAAGGGACTAGAGCTGTTGACGGGTTATCTTTTCCAGTGAGGTGTTGATATGTGGTACAAGTTCAAAGCCTTTGCTGTTGGAAACAACCACCCCTAGAGCTGCAGCTGGAAAGGTCTTGAACGATGCTTTTCCTATGCATAAACCACAGTTTTCAGTAATGGGACCCTGTCTTTCCTGCTGTGGTCAACTTGCCTGGTCTCTTAAGGAAGACCTGGTGCTTGTGATCCTGAGCTGTGCTTGTTAGTATAAGCCACACCCCTCTTCTTCCCCACCAGCTCCTCCTCCCAAGATCCCAGTTCAAGGACAAAATCTTCCAGCTACCTCTTTTCCTTGTAAAGGATGTAAAAATATATATTTTTTGAAATAGTGGGGATTGACCTCAGGGCATTCTACCCCCTAGCTACACCCCAAGCCCTTTATATTTTTATTTTGAAAGAGGGTCTTGCTAAGTTGCTGAGGCTGTCCTCGAACCTGTGATCCTCCTGTCTCAGCCTCCTGAGTAATGGAATTTCAGGCATGTGGCACCCCATCTGGCTAGTAGACTTCTTTTTAGAGCGGTTTTGGGTTCCCAGCAGAGCTGACCAGTAGGCATAGAGATTTCCCGTACCCCCTTACTCCCTCACATCGCTGCCCCAGACAGTGTACTTGTGCAAACGATGGTGCTGCACTGACGTGTCACCAAGGTCCACAACTTTCCTTCTTGGTGTTGGGTGTTCTGTGGCTTTGGACAAATGCACAATGACTTGTATCCACCACTGCATATCAAAAAGTAGCTTTACTGCCATAAAAATGCTCTGTACTCCGCCTATTCATTCCTAGCAAGGGGATTTGTGTGTGTGTGTGTGTGTGTGTGTGTGTGTGTGTGTGTGTGTGTGGTACTGGGGATGGAACCCAGCTCAGGAGTATTCTACCTCTGAGCTATGCCCCCTGCCTGATTTTATTTTTGAAATAGGGTCTCACTAAGTTGCGGAAGCTGGCCGCAAATCTGTGATCCTTCTGTCTCAGTCTCCCAAGTACTGGGATTATAAGCATGCGCCACCATGCCTGGCAGGATCCTATAAGGGAATTTTGAAACAGTGGGGACAGTTTCCCATGACTCCTATAAGGCAGGAGTCACTGCTTTAGCTCATAGGATCTAATTTTCTAATTTTTCAGTAAAAGAGTTGATTTCAATTTGGAACCAACCAAAACCCAAACAACAGACAGACACTGAGTTCTAATAAATGTACAGGAACTAGCCGGGCGTGGTGGCGCACGCTTGTAATCCCAGTACTTTGGGAGGCGGAGACCGGAGGATCCGGGTTCGCGGCCAGCTTCAGCTCGCGCTCTCTCTCTCTCTCTCTCTCTCTCTCTCTCTCTCTCTCCTTAGTGAGGCCCTCCGCAACTTCATGAGACCTGGTTTCAAAATAAAGCATAAAAAAAATAGGGCGGGGGGTATAGCGCGGAAGTAGAACGCTCCTGCGTTCAATCCCCGGTACCGCAAAAAAAAAAAAAAAAAGTACAGGAACTAAATTATTCTGGGTGCTGTTAGGTAAGGAACACTCTTTGAGGGTTGCTTATCTATTCTTATTTATTTAACTCTACAGTGGGCTTTAGGGAGCCTCCTGATGGTCACTTCCAATGTCACCAGCTGACGTGAGGTCCTGGAAGCTGGGTGTTATCTTTGAAGGGTTATGTTTGGAAGCTGCACAGGGGGAGTCAGCTAGCGAGTTTGCTGACCCTCTTTGGTCTCAACTCAAGTGAAGTGCCTGCTTGCCACTGAAGGATTTCCCTCTACACATGTGCCGCAGAGCATCAGCAGTGTTAATAGTGGCCGAGGGACCAGGGCTGAGTCCATGCACTGAATGCTCATTGCCAGGGTCAAAGCAGACGCAGGCAGAATCAGGACCTATGGAGTGCAACCAGACTGGATAACTCCTCTCCCACTCTTTTTTTTTTTTTTTTGTGGTATCAGGGATTGAAACGGGTCTCACAAAGTTGCGGAGGGCCTCACTAATTAGCTGAGGCTGGCCACGAACCCAGATCCTCCGGTCTCAGCCTCCCCAAGTACTGGGATTACAAGCGTGCGCCACCACACCCGGCTCTCCCACTCTTTTTCTCTCCACCTCCAGGAGGAACTGCTGCTACAGTTTCATCTGTATCCTTCCAGACCATCTCCTTGTGGGGGTCGTGGAGGGGCGTGGGGACGCAGATATTCTGTCCTTTTGCAGCTAAGTCCTCCCAAGAACAAGTGTGTCTTCAGGGTTTCTGCAATCTTTCGGTCTTTGGCCTGTTCATCACCCATGAGCCGGCAAAACCAGTGGGGATCTTTCCAGTCCTCATTACCTTTGAACTCCTGGTTAAAGCGACTCGACCTTCCCTTCTTCCCCAACTCTTCCCTTTCTTGGCTCTTGCCAGTTCTTTTTGCCGTTCTCCATCCTCTTCTTCCCCCAGCACCTTTTGAAAGGCTGGAGCTCCACCAGCTCCTGTCCCAGGTCCCAATCCCTTCCTCCCTCTCTGCACATCCCACCTGGGGCCGTGGGTCAGTCCTGAGCACCTCTCTCTCTCTCCTATCTCTGTCTTGCTGCAGATCCACCCGACAGGATACACCCGACAGCTTCCCACATA
This sequence comes from Glis glis, assembly GCA_004027185.1. Classification (NCBI taxonomy): domain Eukaryota; kingdom Metazoa; phylum Chordata; class Mammalia; order Rodentia; family Gliridae; genus Glis; species Glis glis. The sequence continues at coordinate 31,289 of PVJS01016087.1, forward strand.
CTGCCTGCTGGATTCCCAAAGGGACCTCAGGCTCAACACACCCAAAACAAAGCTCATCATTTTCTTCTCCCCCAAACACCTCTTCCCTTTAGATTGGAGAATGTTCTATTATTGGTCATCACCACAGTAGGTAATTCCAGCGGGATGTCTTCCCCCATGCATTCTTCTTTCCCCCACCGCATTTCATCAGCAGGTTCTTGAGCTTCCACTTCACCGTTACCCACAATCCTGCCTGTCCCTTCCTCTTTGTGCCTATGGTGTGTGCCTGCATTCACATCCTTGCAACTTTTTTTTTTTTTTTGCGGTACTGGGGATTGAACCCAGGGGCATTCTACCTCCGAGCTACACCCCCAGCCCTATTTTTTATTCTTTATTTTGAAACAGGGTCTCACTAAGTTGTGGAGGGCCTCACTAAGTAGCTGAGGCTGAATGTGAACCTGCAATCCTCCTGTCTCAGCCTCCCAAGTACTGGGATTACAAGCGTGCGCCACCACGCCCCACTTCCTTGCAACTCTTGACTGGACCATTGCAACCTTTCCCAGGTGGCCACGCAGCCCCAGCTCCACCTGAGGGCAGCTGTGTGAGCCTGAAGCTGCAGGAGACTTCGTAGAATGTGTAATCTCATATCACCATCTAGTTTACAAATCAGAGTGTGGGAATCACGGGGAGAACTGATTTCGTTCTGTTGGTCCAGCTCAATACAGGATTCAGAGATCATTCCAGTTTATTCAGTGTTTATCATGTGCTACGCTCTTTGCTAGGTAAGTTTATTAAATCCTCTCGGTAAGCCCAAGGTTTTAGGACTATCAGCTGAAGCTCTGAGAGGCTTACCTAAGTTGTCTTGGCTGGTGAGTAGGAAGGTCTCCCGGAGAAGTTGGGGATTGAGACCAGCCTTGGACTAGATCCCAGAAGAGCACCAAGGCCACCCTGTCCTCCCTGAGCCCGCACACTTCCAGAATCAATGCACAAATGGGGTTGGCGAGATAAACAAACGGCTACTGAACACCACGCAGCAGAAGACGTGCTGGCAGACAGAAACAGTCCACAAGTCGTGTTTCTGATTCAAAGATTTCCAGCCAAAAAAATCCATTTTCAATCCCAACAAAACCAAGAAGCTTTCTTTGTTAAACTTGTATCTACACTACATGTGATGAACCACGTCGATCTGATGTAATTATGCGTTTAAGTGTTGACACACATGGGCAGAAGAGACAATATAGCCCCTGCCAAGCATGAATCGCTTGATGTTGTGCTGTTGCAGAATCAGTGATGATACACAGGTGATATCAGGCTGGGATACAGATGGTGTCTTTATAAGATGTCTCAAAATGTGTGAAAAGAAATAGTTTCTTTAGTGCTCTCCATTCCATTCTTCAGACCTTATCTCCTATTTCTATTTCACAGAACCATAGTTTATTAATTTTTATTATATATCAAGCATTTCTTGCTTCATATATCCTTTTATTATTATTATTGCTATTATTGTTATTTTGATGCCTGGGAACCAAACCCAGGGTCTTGCGTGCATTAAGCACACACTCTATCACTGAGCTATACCCCCAGCACCACTTTTTATTATTTTTTTAAGACTTATGTTTGAGCCAGGTGCAGTGGTGCCTGCCTTTAATTGCAGCTACTCGAGAGGTTCAGACAGGAGGATTGCAAGTTCGGGGCTAGACTGGGCAACTCAGTGAAACCCTTTCTCTAAATAAAAAATAAAAAGGGTTGGTGAACCTTAGGGTCCCCTGGGTTCAATCCCCAATACCGCCCCCCCCCACGGAAAAGATTATGTTTGATTGTACGATCGCATTAAAACGACATCATATTTTCTTTTATTTTTTGCGGTACTGGGGATCGAACCCAGAGGTGTTCTACCTCCGCGCTACACCCCCGGCCCTATTTTTTATACTTTATTTTGAAACCGGGTCTCACGAAGTTGCGGCGGGCCTCACTAAGTAGTGAGAGAGAGAGAAAGAGAGAGAGAGAGAGAGAGAGAGAGAAACAGGGAGAGAGAGAGAAAGAGAGAGAGAGCGAGCTGAGGCTGGCCGCGAACCCGGATCCTCTGGTCTCCGCCTCCCAAAGTACTGGGATTACAAGTGTGCACCACCACGCCCGGCCACGACATCATATTTTCAAAGTCCTGGACTTTATTTCTGTTTCTTAGATTACAGTTCTTCCCTTTCAAAGTTATTTTAGTCTAATTAATTAATTAATTTTTTGTGGTACTGGGGATGGAACCCATGGGCATTGTACGTCTGAGCTATACTCCCAGCCTTCTTTTATTATTTAATTTTGAAACAAGGTATCGCTAAGTTGTGGAGGGCCTCAGTAAATTGCTGATGCTGGTCTCCTAAGTACGGGGATTACAAGCGTGCACCACCACGCCCAGCTAGTCTAATTTATTTTTAGAAATTTGGCTGGAGTAATTCCTTCCTTCCTTCCTTCCTTCCTTCCTTCCCTCCCTCCCTCCCTCCCTTTCTTGGTACTGGGAATTGAACCCAGGGGCATTTTACCTCCAAGCTATACTCCCAGCCCTAGTCCCTATTTTTCTGTTTTGAAACAGGGTCTCACTAAGTTGCTGAGGCTGGCTTTGAACTTGCAGTTCTCCTGTCTCAGCCTCCCAAGTACTGGGATTACAGGCATGTGCCATCACCCTGGCATGGCTGGAGTAATTTATAACTAATTAATTTCTATAAAAATGTGTGTGTGTGGGTAATAACTTGAGCACTTGCATATCATTTCATACATGAGCTGATATACACGTTATATTAGGCTATGAGATAATGTCCTTAAAGAGTACAGTCATGCAAAATGTTCCTTATCTGTTGATAGACACCGAGGTTGGTTCTATAGTTTGGTTATTGTGAATTGTGCTTCCATAACCATGGTTGTGCATGCATCACAACAGTGTTCTGACTTTAATTTTCTTGGAAAGATACTGAGGAGTGGTATGGCTGGGTGGCTGTAATGCGTGGCAGGAAGTTGGAATTTACTTTACCCTCACATACCAACTATGGTTTAACTAGGGATGAAATGCTGGGACTCCCATTCCACATCCTCAGGCCCTGGGAACACCTGTTCGGACCTAGTCTGGAATTTAGCACTGTAGAGCAGAACTCTGCTCCTTCTCTTTTGAGGTAACCTGTGTAATTATTTAATGCACCTTCAAAAAATGGGCAAATTTCTGCCCACTTTCTTGCATACAGTTGGCACAGACAACAGTTCTGGGGGACATGCCATGCTCTTCTGCAACTGGTTGCTAAAAGGAGCAAGCCAGACATGGTGGCGCACACTGAATCCCAGTACTTGGGAGGCTGAGACAGGAGGATCTCAGACTTGAGGCCAGTCTCTGCAATTTAGCAAGACCCTGTTTCAAAATAAACAATAAAAATGGCTGGAGGTGTAGCTTGGAGGTAGAATGTCCCTGGGTAGAATCCCTAGTTCCAAAAAGAAAGAAAGAAAAAATAAAAGCAAGCAAACAAGCAAGCAAGTAAGCAAGGGAGAGCGATAGAGAAAGAAAGAAAGAAAGAGAGAAAGAAAAAAAAAGTTCAAGTATTTCCCACAGCATCAGGGTTGAACTTGGACAATGAAATACTACCACGCAAGTGCTGAATCTTCTGCTGTTGACTTTTTTTTTCCCTCAAAAAGCAACAAGCTACACCCACCGACAAACTCTAATACTGTGATTGGAATAAAAGCTTTGTGGTCAAGCTAAAAGGCCTTATAAATCGGCTTTCATTTGTGTGCCTAAACGAAGGGCAGGACGTGGAGGCTCCCACGGGTTAGACTTCCCAGTGGAGCGGCACTGTGGAAAGGGATGGGCCGAGGGAGGAAATTTCGCAGAGAGAGTCATGAATTAGTAAAGGAGCGAGCGGCGAGCAGGTCGCAAGGTGCTGAAAAGAGCAAAATCACAGAGTAGTGGCTCTTGGCTGTGACTGGAGGAAAAACTGTTAGGATAAAAATCCTTTTATGCAGTCTTAGAGAACTTGGCTGTCTCTAAGACAGAGTTTAAACCGGTGGGTACTACGTTCGCGACCGTCCCGCATCCCGGGCCCCGCGGTCAGGTGCACGGTCCCGGTCCCCGTGGTTTGAGGGGCGCCCCGGCAGGGTGCACGGTGCCCGGCCCCCGCGGTTCAAGGGGCGCACGGTCCCGGTCTCCGCGGTTCAGGGGGGCACCCCGCCGGGGCGCACGGTCCCGGTTCCCGCGGTTCAGGGGCGCACGGTCCCGGTCCCCGCGCACCTACCCAGCAGCAGGAGCCGGTGCGTCCGCTGCAGGTCGCGCCTCTGCCGGCGCAGCGCGCGGTCGATGTCCCGGCTGACCCTCCGCGCCTCCCGGGCGGCCTCGCGCTCCTCCGCGCGCTGCTGTTCCAGGCGCCGCCGCTGCTCCTGCGCGTCCGCCCGGGGCCGGGGGCGCGGGCTCCGGGCCGCTTGGCTCCCCGTCATCCTCGTCATCCCCGCCGGGACTGGGGTCGGGGCCAGGTCGGCCCGCGCATCCTCCACTGGCGGCTCCGAGGCTGTGTCCTCCCCGTCCCCGAAGAGCAGCGGCCGCAGGCTGTGGCACAGCCCCATGTCCGCGGGCTCAGACGCGGGCCGCGCTCCTGGGGGTGCGGCGGGTCCCGGCCCAGGGCCCCGGCCGCTCACTGCCCGGGACTGCCATTGCGCATTGTCGCTGCGAGCAGGGGTGGCGGCCGCCTCGTCCCGGGATCACCTGATGACGCCGGGCCCGGCCGGTACCGTAAATCCCGCCGCTGGTCCAGCCCCGGCTACCAGAAATACCGCCGCCCACGCCGGCCCGGGTACCGTAAATACCGCCTCAGGGCGAGCTGTCATTACCGTAAATATCGCCACCCCGCTGACCCGTAAACACCAGTGCGCGTGCGGGCCTTCGCTACCATAAATGCCTCCAGCAGCACGGCCAGGGAGGCAGTCGAGGTGGGTCACTGCCTGGAGCCTCGTTCGTGGCCGTTAGAAAACCGTGGTAGCTTTGATTTTGGACAGTGGTAAATAAGAACCAAAAGCCGGTGCAGGGATAGAGGCGCTAATGCATTACTTGGAAAGATCTCTGCACCTCGACATACCTTTTGTACTCACTAATATGTTTCACACACGCGCACACACCCACTCACTCTTGATACCTATTTTAATACAAATTCTCCAATTATGGAAGTCCATGACATCGTTTGCAACAATCTCCCCACTTATTTAACATTGAAGAGCGGCACATATAATTGTAGCGTGCTATTTATGTTTGCTAAAATGAGAATGTGGAACTGCCCACTACATTTCATTTCTTAATCGACAACATAGCACAGATGGGTGCATTCAGACGGGTGCGCTCTCCCCAGGCCTCTGCAGAAACAGGTCCAAAGGGGCGCCACTTCCCCCGTTATTTCTCACTGTAGCACGACCATCTCATAGAGCTCTTGCCAACAGGTGAACATTTAAAAACAACTTCTAAGAATCATTTTAATATATAGTCCTTAATTTTGAAGAAACTGGCATGGGATACTATAACTGATAGTTAAATATATCAAATACCACAAACACAGCTGATCAGGCAATTTAATGAAACACAATACAGTGTACATTTTCCCAGTTTCACTTAAATTTGATTTTCATATAAAGAACTTAGAGGGAGTAAGCCGGGTGTGGTGGCACACATGTGAAATCCCAGTATTTGGGAGAGTGAGACAGGAAGATTGCAAGTTCTAAGCGTCAGCAACTTGGCGAGACCCTGTTTCAAAATAAAAAATAAAATAGGGCTGGGAGTGTACCTTAGGGCCAGAATAGCCCTGGGTTCAATCCCAGTATCTCTCTCTCACACACACACACACACACACACGCGCGCGCGCGCGCACACACACACACAAAAGAGGGGCTGGAGGCTCTACTTTATCTCCCCAGAGCAAGGATGTTTCCAAGAGACATAGGTGGCTGTGGTAGCCAATGAAACCAAGATGGCTCAGGCTGAACCCCAGACCTCAACTAGGGAGGTGATCCTGTGCCTGCAATCCTAGTACCTGGAAGGCTGAGAAAGGAAGATCACAAGTTCGAGGCCAGCCTCAGCAACTTAGTGAGACCCTGTTTCAAACTAAAAAATAAAAATAGGGTTGAGGGTATAGCTCAGTGGTAGAATGCCACTGGGTTCCATCCCTAGTACCACCACCAAAAAAACCAACCCCAGAACAAAAAAAAAGCAAAACAAGGGAGAGGCTTAAGCATTTTTCAAGGAATACATAGGTGCAATCATATATATAATTATTTGTCCATCTAAAAAAAAGTGAAGCTGGGCGTGTTGGTGCATGCTTGTAATCCCAGTACTTGGGAGACTGAGACAGGAAAATCTTAGTTTCAAGGATAACCTCAGCAAGTAGTGAGACTCTGCTTCAAAATAAAAATAAAATAGGGCTTGTGGTGTAGTTCAGAGGTAGAATGCCTCTGGGTTCCATGCCCAGTATAACATTTAAAAAAAATGGCCGGGCGTGGTGGCGCAGGCTTGTAATCCCAGTACTTTGGGAGGCGGAGACCGGAGGATCCGGGTTCACGGCCAGCCTCAGCGCGCATGCGCGCGCGTGATCTCTCTCTCTCTCTCTCTCTCTCTCTCTCTTTCTCTCCCTCTCTCTCTCTCTCTCTCTACCTAGTGAGGCCCTCCGCAACTTCGTGAGACCCGG
>PVJS01016088.1:0-37959 GCA_004027185.1 Glis glis
CAGGTGTCCCCAGGCCATGGCATCTCCACAGGGAGATGCCAAAGATAAGGAGCCCCTGGTCCTCACTATAGACATAGTACCCAAGAGTCCCCAGGCAATGGCATCTCTGCAAGTAGGTGCCTAGGAGAAGGAAGCTCTGGCACTCACCATAGGCATGCTCCCAGGTGTCCCCAATCTGTGGCATCTCCCTGGGTGGGTCTGAGAATAAGGAAATTTACTGCAGACAGAGGACATGTAGCCACAGAAGGCAGGTGCTTCCTGAAAGCCAGAGAAAGTGGCTCTGTGCACCCCCTGCTGGCCACAATGGGCAGTGCAGGAGGCTCCATGCTCATTGTAGCAGAGCCAGAGAAGCTCTGAAATCCTTTGTCTTGATTATTCCAGGCCATCATTTTCACAAGTAGAGCCTACCATCCTACACCTTCGTGGGATGAATGGAGATAACAAGAAGACATGGCTGGTAGACAAATGTCCATCGATTTCCTATATACTAGTAATAATAGTATAGAAAACAGTACAAGAAACAGTGGAATTTTTTATACTTTTATTGGTTATGGTGGTTCAGAGTGATAGTGACATATGTGCACACAGCACTTGGTGGGCTTTCCCCAGGCTCCTTCCTCATTCCTCCCCACTGCTTTCCCATACAAGGTATTGAGATTGATATTAGTCTTCTCATATATGTACATAATGTTGATGGAAGTGATTCCTTCATTGATCCTCCCTCCCTCCCCCCTTCCCCTAGACCACCTCCCTGGCTCCACTGCAGTTTCTCCTCCATTATCTGAGGTCTCCCTGATATCCTGATTATTCCCTAGCTTTCTCACATGAGAGAAGGAAACAGTGGAATTTAAAAACAAGAATAAGATGTTTTTAGGATCTCTTTACAAACTGGTTTATCATCAGCTCTCAGAAAATTTCTCTAAATAAGAGGAAAGAGTCATAAGGACAAAAGTCCTAAGTCATAAGGGAAAAAGTCATAAGGATAAAATTCAAGGTCATAAGGACAAATAGAGAGGCAAGACCATCCTGGAAGTGGGCATAATATATGAATAACTTTAAAGGCATTTTTCAGAGACACAGCTAAGAAAATAAAACATAATAGTCTCTTATCCTCACTCCCCTGTAGGCAAAGCCTGAGTAGAAGGCTCAATTCCATATACTTTATTTGGGAAAGTGATCCCAGAAAGAACAGGAAGCAGGAAGGAAGGTTACACAGAGTGTTAGCATCATCTACAAGCTGTTGATACTTAATATCACTGGACCTTCTGAGAAGCTCATAAAACACATTTCAGAACTGCCCACCTATGGGCAAAGGGGGAAACATTTAACGATTGTTTCATTTCCCTTTCACGTAGGTCTAATATGCTCTATTAGATTAAGTCCTTTGCTTTTCCAGTATGAGAAACAGTGAGCATAAAGCAGGCTCATGCCTGTAATTCCAGTACTTGGGAGGCTAAGAAAGGATTGCTGGTTCAAAGCCAACCTCAGCAAGCGACTTAGTGAACCATTTCAAAATAAAAGGGCTAGAGGATAGTTCAAGGGTAGAATGTCCTTGGGTTCAATCCCCAGTACCACAAAGAAAAAAAAAAGTACTTTGGTCCTTTTTATTTTTTTATTTTGTGTGTGTATGTGTGTGTGTGTGTGTGTGTGTGTGTGTGTGTATGTGTGTGCATGTGTGTGTGTGTGTGTGTGTGTGTGTGTGTGTGTGTGTTGGTTACTAGGAATTGAACCCAGAGGCATTCTACCTCTAAGCTACATCTCCAGACCTTTTTATTTTTTGTTTTGAAACAGCGTCTCACTAGGTTGCTGAGAGGCAAGAGTATCAGGTTTATTCTCAGCTTCCAAGTCCCCGACAACTCATTACCCAGCCAGGCCATCCTGTAAAAATATGCTGAGTTTACCCTCACTTAACAATGTTGTCACTGGGAATAAAACTTGTTGAATTTTATTATCACCTGACCTAGTACTTATTTTACTGATTTTTTCCTCCATCTCCCCCACAAGGCTGTCCACTGTGAGATTGTGGACCTCTGCCTGTTTCACTCACTGCTGTGCATGGCATGTAGAACAGGCTTGGCATGGTGCAGGGCCTCAGCGACTGTGTGCTTGGAGAGTGATGCAGATGGCACAGCGGGGACAGCTATCAGAGCATTGTCTGTCCACTGTGAGATTGGGGACCTCTGCCTGTTTCACTCACTGCTGTGCATGGCATGTAGAACAGGCTTGGCATGGTGCAGGGCCTCAGTGACTGTGTGCTTGGAGAGTGATGCAGATGGCACAGCGGGGACAGTTGTCAGAGCATTGTCTGTCCCAGATTAAGAATGAAGGGGTCAGAAGGAAAATTTGCTGGCAGTCTTGGTCTTCTCTTCTCCTGGAAATGTCTCATTGTTCTCACAGAGATGCAAAATTACACTCAGGGAAAGCAGCAATCCTTGTTTGAGAATAGTCTTAACTAGGATAAATGACCACCTCCCAGAGCTGATGGGTGGATGTCTGAGCACAAACATCTACTGAACATTATATTTTGCCAAATGCGGTCAGGGAGCAGACTCCCCAGGATACTTGCATTTACTCTGTGTTCTACCCTGATTAAGTCATCCCGCAGCAGAGCTTGCTATATGGCTGGAGGACATGCAAATAGGGCCTCCCTCTGCTGATGAAAACCAGCCCAGCCCTGACCCTGCATCTCTGGGAGAGGATCCCAGCCCTGCATCCAAGGTGACCTCATTCAGTGTAAAGGACTGAACACAGAGGACTTACTATGGAGTTTGGGCTGAGCTGGGTTTTCCTTGTTGCTATTTTGAAAGGTAATTTATGGGGAATAAGAGATGTTGAATGTGGTAGACATGAGTGAGAGACACTGGATGTGTGGCAGGTCCCTGACCATAATGTCTCTGTGTTTGCAGGTGTCCAGTGTGAGAGGCAGCTGGTGGAGTCCAGGGGAGGCTTGGTGCAGCCTGGGGGGTCCCTGAGACTCTCCTGTGTGGCATCTGGGTTCACCTTCAGCATATCTGAAATGAATTGGATCCGCCAGCCTCCAGGGAAGGGGCTGGAGTGGATCTCATACATTACTAGTGGTGGTAGCACAAACTATGCAGAATCTGTGAAGGGAAGATTCACCATATCCAGAGAAAACTCCAAGAACACAGTGCACCTGCAAATGAACAGCCTGAGAACTGAGAACACAGCCATGAATCACTGTGCAAGATACACAGTGTGGGGAACTCAGTGTGAGCCCAGACACAAACCTCTCTACAGGGGCGCCCAGGACCAGCAGGGGCGCTCATAAAACACTCAGTAAATGATCATTTATCAGACATAAGTCCTAAGGGATTTGTTTTTTGTTTGTTTGTGTGCGTGTGCGTGTGCGTGTGCGTGTGCGTGTGCGTGTGTGTGCGTTTATCTGTGTTACTGGTATTTAGCCATGGGACATTCTGCCTCTGAGGTACATTCCCAGACTTTTTGTTAGTTTTTCTTTTGAAATATGGACTTGCTGGGTTGCTGGGAGGTTCTCTAAATTGTTGAAACTGGACTGAAATCTGGGATCCTCCTGTCTCAGCTCCCAAGTACTGGGATTGCATGCATGCACCAGTATGTTCTGCTCAAGTTTGTTTGCAAGGCTGGATTTTAGACAATGTCATGGATTCCCCTCTATATTATGTGTTCCCTAGAAAATTTCCCTGCATTAATATTTTTTACCTCGATGTCTCTGAACCCTAGAACTTACTTAATAGCAGGAGAACATGCAAATAAACTGGTAGAGTCTGGGGGAGGGTTGGCACAATCTTGAAGGTGGCTGGGACTCTGCTTTGTGGCACCTGGATTCACCTTCAGAAGCTATGACATAAACTGGTTCTGCCAAGCTCCAGGGATGGGGCTGGTGTGCATCTCAGCCATTAGTAGTACTGGTAGATCAGTCATCAGAGATAAGCTCTAAGGTAGTTTATTTTTTTTTGTATTGTACTTGGGATTTAACCCAGGAACTTTATACCTTTGAGCTACACCCCCAGTCCTTTTTTTTTTTTTAGTTTTTGTTTTTAAACAGTGTCTCACTAGGTTGCTGAATGTCTCGCTAAATGGCTGAGGCTGGTCTTGAGCCTACAATCCTCCTGTCTTAGCCTCCCAAGTACTGGGATTACAGGCACGTGCAACCACGCCTGGCTCAAGGGAGTTTAAAAGTCTGGGTTTTGGTCAGTGTCATGGTTTCACCTCTATATAATGTGTTCCCTCAATTATTTCCCTGAATTAATATTGTGCTTACCTTGATCTCTCTGAATTACAATAGTAGATAAAGACTTTCACTTTAAAATATTGCAGACTCTGAGGGGAACAGAGAAAAGCCTATCAAGAAGGTCCAGAATTGGTTGATGAAGCCAAGAAATGGCACTGTCTTAGGGTATTAATTCTGGTTTGGCGATGTGTGCAGGGTCAGTTTCCCCAATCCCAGGAATATTCTCAGGAGTTAAATCTTGCCAGGACATTTAAAAAGAAGAATTCATACTATATTAATAGATCGCCCACTTTTGAGCAAAAACAGAAAATATAGGAGTGAACCCCAAGTAGTCCACAATCTGATATCATAAACATAGAGTCTAACATATTATTCTAAGGAACACTTAAAAATGCTTAAAAATAAATGAAGGCACCAATTAGGGTGGACAACAAATGGTCTAAAGAAAATGAGAAATACGTTGAAAGTAAGCAATTAATTGCACATTAATAATTATTTTTAAAATCATGAAAATAATTTAATATACAGAATATATAAGGATCTCAACTCAATAGCAAACAAACAACCAATCCATGTAAATTGTGGTCAAAGGCATGAATACAATTTTCTCAAAAGAAGACACACACATTATCAACAAGTGTGATGACAGGCTCAGTATCACCAATCATCAGAGATAGGAAAATGAGAACTGCCATGTACTATCACCTCCCTCATGTCAGAATGGCTCTTACCAAAATACTGAAGATGCAAGGTCTGAGGGATGTGGAGCAAGGAGGTCACTCCTTGGTGGAAATGTAAATCAGTACAGCCATTATGGAAGGCAGTTATGCAGCTTCCTCACAACAGTGAAGATCAACTCCCGTGGGATCCAGCTAGACACACATCCCCACATCCCCAGGAAATGGTGTCAGCCTCCCTCAGAGAAACCTGCAATCCCACGTTTACTGCAGCACCATTCGCACTAGCCAGGGCTTGGAGTGAGTGTAAGTATCCAAATGTCTGAACAGATAAAGAAAAAGTAGAAGATAAACCTTGATTAATTCTATTCAGCCCTAATGAGATAAAAATCCTGTCATTTGTCACTTCCTGAATGACATGAAGAAACTTAGGTTAAGAAAAATGTCCAAGGAGAGAAAGACAAGTACCATGTGATTTCACTTTTTCTTCAATAAAGCTATTAGTAATTTTTATGAAAAGTATAAAAAGTTTTAAGTGTTTACAATTTCACTGCCCATATCATTTCTTCCATAGTAAAAATTAATTTTAACATAGATGAGACAACTCACAGACACCATATTAACATTTGTATTTATCTAAGAAAAACTTTTCTTCCTTTCTCCAGCCTAATTTCTATGAAAATATTAGAGTAAAAAAGATATGATCTAGCACACCTTAGTAAATGCAAACATTCTGATTTAATATCAAGCTTTGAAATTTCAGATTTTAGACTTAAAGTGCTCCTGAAATTCTCAAGTAGCTTTACTTTTAAAGAAGAATCTAAAAATGTTGACTGGATAGAAGCAGAGAAGAGAATAATGATAATTAGAGACTGGAGCAGGAAGGAGAGAAGTCAGAGTAGGGAGAGGTTGGTCAATGTTGCATTGCAAGTAGACAGGAGGATAAGTTCCTGTGTTGTATCACACACTAGGGTGACTATAGTAATAAAGGACTATAGCTCTAACAGCAGCTTAGAATGGTCTCATCACATGAAAATGACTGCCTGTTGTCTTATTAAATATACATAACAAGATTCCTTCCCAAGAGATTCAACAACACTTGTTTTCTGCTGTTCTCTCCAACACACACAGTTTCATGACATGAGATCATCAGAGGTTGTGAAGTAGAGGGAGTGGAAAGGCAACCTTAACCTGTAGGTGAAAGGAACAGATTTGATGCATGAAACCTTTCCAAATACCCAGTAGAGTCAGGGAGAAGGTGAGCACCTCCCAACCACTTGGTCCTCTGCATGATTGGAGCCTCAACTGGTCTCTGTCCAGCCTCCTGGAGCAGGGAGATATTTCCCTGCTGAGATCTGGTGCAGGTGTCATCCTGGCTTCAACTTGCAGTCTGCACACCTCCCTGGACTCACCCTATACCCACATTGGTTAGAAGACCCTTGTCCTCTCCCTCCCTGCCTCTTGTGGTCTGGAGAAGGCCTTATAGCATAGAATGGATGCTGTGGAACACTAAAGGGACATTCTGCCCAATGGTCATTCAGTCTATGTGGAGAGTGAATCCAGACACATCTCCACTGGGATTGTGATGTCAATCACACCACATGTGTGATAGTGAAAATGTTCTACTTGAGACACTTGTCTGCTCTTGTTACCACAGGGTCCTCAGTTCTCAGCAATGCTGCAGTTGCTCAGGGATCAGTGTTTCCACTCTGTAGAGGAGGAGGGGACAGCACCAAGCTGTGCCCTCTGTGGACTCTTCAGTGCTCCAGAAGACCCAGAACAGCTCCTAGAAATTCTCCACAGCCCTTGAGGGATAAGCAGGCAGCCAGAGATCTCCAACATCTCTGGGTCCTGGTGCCCACACTCTGATGCTTTTTCAAGATTGAGTTTTACTAATAATATTTGTGGAATGCAATCTTCCTGGCTCATTTTCATTCTAGAAAGTTCTACCCTGGAAAGCTGGTGAATGACCCTACTTTTTCTCTTGGGTCCTGTCACCAGGTTAGCTATTAGTCCTTTGACTTTAGTCCTTTAAAGACTTAAGGGAATTTACTTTTTTTCAGCTTATCCTGATTTTTTGCAATAATTTTTTTCTTACAGAAGGGCCTTTGTATACTTTGGTTCCTCCTAAGCATTCACTTGAAAGCATGCTAGATTCACACAAAACAACATAGAGACATTTTCAAATAAGGATGCTGAGTAGAAGATAAGCCATGAATAGTACATTTACATGACTCCACTTATTTACATTCTAGAAGTAAAATCTGATGTGCTGCCCCCTGGGTATGAGCAGGTTCCTGTGTTCAAGTTTGAGGAGGGTGGGAGGGAAGAGGATCACAGAGGAGCCATGGGAACCACCACAGGTAGAAGGATACTTTCCCTGATTTCAGGTGGTGATGGTTTCACAGGAGCAGACACCTGCTATATGTTTAAATATAAATGCTGAATATGTGCAATTGACTACAGGTCATATGTACATGACCAAGATTGCTACAGATAGAAATATGCACGTGGCCATAGATTAAGATCGTGATTAACCTCTATGAGATCATATTAAATGCCAGCGCCTCCAGAACACACACTCATGGACCTTGGATCTCCACTTGCTCTACAGGACTCACTGGAATGCAGAGAGGGCTCTCTGTCCTCATCACAAGAAGGCAGCTCAGCACACCACCTAAGAATGCAGACCTCAGCTTTGACCTTTCTCAGCAGAACTCTTGTCCCAAAGTTGGAACCATCAACCAAGACACACAGCTCACCCTACTGTGGTGCACTTTGGGACTGACAACATAAGGCCTCTTCACTTCTTTGCCTGGTTTTGTATGTGTGAACTGGATATAGCATTGCCACAACATTCCCTGAATTGAATTGTGAAAAGAAATAGAAGTTTAATAATGAAAGAAATATTATATAATGAAAATAATATTTCCCAAACATCCTTATTACCACCATCTCCCTATCATGTTGACATCGAATCTGGGCACAGCTCCCTCTGAGCAATTTCACCCCAGAGCTTTATGGCAGGAGGACATGCAAATAGGGCCTCCCTCTGCTGATTGAAACCAGCTCAGCCCTGACCCCTAAGCTCTCAGAGAGGAGTACAGTACTGCATCCCAGGTGATCCCATTCAGTGACCAGGACTGAACACGGAGGACTCACCATGGAGTTTGGGCTGAGCTGGGTTTTCCTTGTTGCTATTTTGAAAGGTAATTTATGGAAAATAATAGATGTTGTGTATGAGTAGACATTAGTGAGAGACACAGTGGATGTGTGGCAATTTCCTGACCATGATGTCTCTGTGTTTGCGGGCGTCCAGGGTGAGGTGCAGCTGGTGGAGTCTGAGGGAGGCTTGGTGCAGCCTGGGGGGTCCCTGAGACTCTCCTGTGTGGCATCTGGATTCACCTTCAGTGATTACTGGATGTACTGGGTCCGCCAGGCTCCAGGGAAGGGGCTTGAGTGGATTGGAAATATTAACAAGAATGTTGGTATTATATACTACTCAGAATCTGTGAAGGACTGATTCACCATCACCAGAGACAACTCCAAGAACACACAGCACCTGCAAATGAGCAGCCTGAGAGCTGAGGACACGGCCAGGTATTACTGTCAAAGGGTTAGTGTGAGATACTCAGTGTGAACCAACACAAACCTCCCTGCAGGGGCACCCAGGAACAGCAGGGGACGCTCAGGTCCTGCAGGTTTTACTTGGATCCGTGAAAAAGAAACATGCAGAGAGAGTTGACTAGATTTTTCTTCTGTTGTGTTTTCAGGTTTCTTTCTATATAGCACGTTTTCCTGAGAAGTTCTCTGCACTTATCATTCTGGGTCTACCAGGTGAGTATCTGAGTTGCAAATTGTTATTAGGATTCATTTCAAATGAACTTTTGTAAGAATGATGAATCCCACCCTTGCAAAATTTGAACTTTTTTTTTTTTTTTTTGCGGTACCGGGGATTGGACACAGGGGCGTTCTACCTCCGCGCTACACCCCCAGCCCTATTTTTTTATGCTTTATTTTTGAAACTGGGTCTCACGAAGTTGTGGAGGGCCTCACTAGGTAGAGAGAGAGAGAGAAAGAAGAGAAGAGAGGAGAGATAGATCGATCGCGTGCGCGCATGCGCGCTGAGGTTGGCCGCGAACCCGGATCCTCCGGTCTCTGCTCCCAAAGTACTGGGATTACAAGCGTGTGCCACCACGCCCGGCAAAATTTGAACTTTTAAAAGAAGAAATTCCTATGTCTAAATCCCAAAAGTTTAAAATTCCAAAATATCACTATTTGAAAGTGTATTTACTGAAAAACTAGCTTAAAATCATTCAAAGGCAATTATTTATATTTTACAACAGTTTATTTATGAAATATATAAAACACCCAGAATACTTCAAAGGCCAATTTACATAATAACATAGACAATAATATCATATATATATTTATAAGAGTAATTGCTCAGGTGTATATGATATTAACAGTCACACTGGTATATCATGTATTAGAAAATGAGTTATATTCATAAAGACATTGATAAAAACTTATTGCCTATCATTTTGCTTTTTAATTGTGCGCACACATATATAAAATTGTTGTTTTCTGGAACTCTGGGACAGGCAACATCAATCTACTGATGGACTTTATCAAATGTGGCAAGAGGAAACAGTTGAATATCCAAAAGCCCAAAGACCCAGGATCAGTATCAGGAGAGACTTTAACTTCTCACAAATGTAAATGTGGAAAATGAAGATTTTACATTTATTGGAAAAAATTGAAAATGTTTATGTACATGTGTAATGGTGATACTCAAAGTCAAAAATGCATAAACAGGAAAGTTTGGGTCCAGTCTTTTTACTAATTTGTAGTGAGATTACACACACAAGAATCCACAGTGAAGAGCATTCCAGTGAGAATGCTCTTTATGTGAAGAGTGACCTAAAGGAACAGGTATCGAGTGCACTAATGTAGCTCAAACACCTTGTTAAGCCACACCTGCATGAGACACAGCAGTGATGAAAAGTAAGAAGCGAAAGTGTGCCTAAGCTACACTATATTATAGGTTTTGTACATTCCTTGCCAGCCACCAAAGCCATCAAATTAACCCAAATTAATAAATGCCAGAGTAAAGCATGCTTAAGATCTGACAGCCTAATAATGTTAAATTTCAACTAAGCTGTAAAGAGGCTTAGATGAAAAAAATAATGCACAAAGTCACATGAGCCCGGCACAAACCCATAGCTCCTGTCTCTTTTTCAGAATTGGGGTTTCCTTAAAAATTCTTCATGCTGCATCACTTTCATCTCACCAAACAATTGCCCAAGTCTGTCTGGCACACCTGCAATAAAGCTTTTTCAGCTGAGTTCAGGAGTTTTCAATAAATTACATCTCAACGGTGCCTGCCTCTGTTTCCACTTCAACACTTTATTCCAATGACTTTATTGGATACATCAAAATGTAATGACTAAATTGAGGATTCATCCCCAGTTCTCATGTGGTGATGGTTGTACATGGACATACACTTGCCATATGTATTAGACGCAAATGCTAAATATATTTACTACTGGTAAATGTGCCTGGCCAAGGTTGCTACAGATAAAAACATAAATATGATAGTATGTTTAGATGGTGAGAATCAGTCATGAGGTCACATAAAGTGTCAGCAGCTCCTGAACACACACCTCATGGATCTTGGCTTCCCACATGTTCTACAGGACACACTGGGATGCAGGGAGGTCTGCCTGTCCTCATCACAGGAACAATACTCTGCAACCACTCCAGGAATGAAGAGGTCAGTTCTGACCTAGCTCAGGAGCAGACCTGTCCCAAGGTGAGAAGCATACAGCCAGACACACAGCTCAGTCTACTGTTGTACACTCTGTGACTTAACATAGAAGTTCTCTACAATTCTGTGCTTGGTTCTCCATAAGTAAACTGGAGATATCTATGACCCCTCAAGGTATGGATTGTATGCATATGTGAATATGAAGTGAAATATGTGTCAAATGGTGAGATATTACATAATAAGAAACAATTATTTCCCCAACATCCTCATTACCACCATCTATCCAGCATGCAGACATCTGCTCTGGGCATGGCTCTCCCTCAGTCCTCCCACCCCAGAGTTTGCTTTATAGCAGGAAGAAATGCAAATGGGCCCTCCCTCTGCTGATGAAAACCAGCCCAGCCCTGACCCTGCAGGTCTGGGAAAGGAGCCCCAACCCTGCACCCCAGGTGACCCCATTCAGTGATCAGGACTGAACAGGAAGGATTTACCATGGAGTTTTGGCTAAGCTGGGTTTTCCTTGTTGCTGTTTTTACAGGTAATTAATGGAGAACAGTAGATGTGTGTGAGGACACAAGTAAGAGACACAGCAGATGCGTGGCAGGTTGCTGACCAGGATGTCTCTGTATTTGCAGGTATCCAGTGTGAGGTGCAGCTGGTGGAGTCTGGGGGAGGCTTGGTGCAGCCTGGAGGGTCCCTGAGACTCTCCTGTGTGGCATCTGGATTCACATTCAGTAACTATGGCATGAACTGGGTCCACCAGGCTCCAGGGAAGGGGCTGGAGTGGATCTCATACATTGGTGGTAGCACATACTATGCAGAATCTGTGAAGGGCCGATTCACCATATCCAGAGAAAACTCCAAAAACACGCTGCACCTGCAAATGAGCAGCCTGAAAGCTGAGGACACGGCCATGTATTACTGTGCAAGAGACACAGTGAGGGGACCTCAGCGTGAGCCCAGACACAAAACTCCCTGCAGGGACATATAGCTCCTGTAGGGGGAGCTCAAGACACATTCAGCAAGTAATTATCAGATGTAAGTTCTAAGGAATGTGGTGTGTGTGTGTGTGTGTGTGTGTGTGTGTGTGTGTGTGTGTATGTGTGTGTGTGTATTACGGCATATTTAACTCAGGGGAATTCTACCTCTGAGCTACACTCCTATCCCTTCTTTCTCTTTTTGGTTTGAACAGAGTCTTGCTAGGTTGCTAAGAGTCTTGCAAACTGGATGAGGCTGGTCTTGAACCTGCAATCCTTCTGTCACAACCTCCCAAGTATTGGGATTACAAGCATGAGCCACCACACAGGGCTCAACGGAGTTTAAAAGTCTCATTTTGGTCATTGTCATGGATTCCCCTCTATATATTGTGTTCCCATGAAAATTTCCCTGCATTTATATTCTGTGCTTACCTTCTCTGAATTATAATACTTCTTATAACAGAAAAATATTGTAACATGTGTTAATTCAGAGAGTAAACTACAGTCTTTATGCCTATCTTTAATGGCAATAAATTATCAAGACTTCTGACAAACATCATCTATAACTATATATAATTCTGTTATGGAGCCAAATGCACAGCACAAATACAAACTACTCAAAGTGCCTACTCACAAGGAATTAGCACAGAGGGTCTGGTGGACAGCAGATGACAGAGGGAGTCAACGATCCAGAGCAGGAGAACAAAATCCCTGTGCTGACCACAGTCTTGTCACTATAATCCCTGCACCTATTGTCTATGACACCATGCAAAGCAGAGGCCCCACCACAGTTAGTTAGGAATATTGGGTCTGATAATGTCACATATATGTCAAGAGAATAGGTGAAGTCCTAGGACTTCCAAAATTGAAGGCTCTGATGAGAACAGAGAAAGCCTCTCAAAAAGGTCCAAAATTGGTTGATAAAGCCAGGAAAGGGCACTGTCTCAGGGTATTAGTTCTTGTTGGGTGATGTGTGCAGGGTCAGTGTCCCCACTTGCAGGAATGTTCTCAGGGGTTAAATCTTCCTGGGGAATTTAAAAAGGAAGAATTCATACTACCATAATCGATTGCCCATCTGAGGCAAAAACAAAAGATATAGAGATGAGCCTCAAGTGGTCCAGTCTGATATCATAAACATGGAGTTAAATTTCTTATTCCATGTGCAAGAAAGAAAAGCAATCTTTTCTATCAAAGTTATAAGATCATATAAAAAATATAAAAGTGACCAGTATCCATTTTGTAGCAGTCACTTTGGTAACTTTTTGGTACATGTTTCTATATGCTTCACTTTCAGAGGTATAGGTTTCCTATTTCTCCTTTGTTCTAAAGAAAAACTTGTCCAGGGGAAAACTACCCAAACGGATTAGATTGTGAGGTCTTACCCAGCCAATGAGGGATGACACAGTGGGCTATGTGTTAGGGGGATAAAAGACTGCATGGACTCTGCACACCCAGTGTGCTTGCACCCTTCTGCCAAGTTACTTTTGGTTTCATGAGGTTTTTTTTCTTTATTTGGGGGTTCCCTAAAATCTGGTTCTAACACATAAAACACCTATAAAAATAGTTTAAAAATAAACATCACAGCCGGGTGTGGTGGCCCACGCTTGTAATCCCAGTACTTTGGGAGGCGGAGACCGGAGGATCTGGGTTCGCGGCCAGCCTCAGCTCGCGCAAGCGTGCGCGCGTGCGCTCTCTCTCTCTCTCTCTCTCTCTCTCTCTCTTTCTCTCTTTCTCTCCCTCTCTACTTAGTGAGGCCCTCCGCAACTTTGTGATACCCGGTTTCAAAATAAAGTATAAAAAAATAGGGCCGGGGGCGTAGCACGGAGGTAGAACACCCCTGCGTTCAATCCCCAGTACCGAAAAAAAAAAAACATCACCAAGATGGCTGGACAACAAACAGGCCTAAAATAAATGATAGAAATGTTAAAAGTAAGCAATTAATATGCACAGTAGTAATTACTTCAAAAATCCTGAAAATAATATAATATACAGAATATATAAGGAACTCAAACATCTCAATAGCAAACAAAGAAAGAAAAACCAAACACACAATCCAAGTAAATTATGGTTAAAGGTATGAATAGAATTTTCTCAAAAGAAGACACACAAATGAACAACAAGTGTACTAAGAGAGGCTCAGTATCACCAATCAGCAGACATAGGAAAATCAGAACCAACATATGATACCACCTCGCTCATGTCAGAATGGCCCTTACCAAAATACAGAAGATGCAAGGTCTGAGGGATGTGGAGCAAGGAGGTCACTCCTTGGTGGAAATGTAAATCAGTACGGCCATTATGGAAGGCAGTGATGGAGCTTCCTCAAAACAGTGAAGATGCAACTCCTGTGGGATCCAGCTAGACACACATCCAAGGAAATGGTGTCAGCCTCCCTCAGAGAAACCTGCAATCCCACGTTTACTGCAGCACCATTCATACTAGCCAGGGCATGGAGTGAATGTAAATATCCAAATGTCTGAACAGATAAAGAAAAAGCACAAGATATGCATTGGGGAATTGTATTCAGCCCTAAAGAGATACAGTCCTGTTTTTTGTGACTTCCTGTTGGACACAAAGGATATTTGGTTAAGAAAAATGGCCAGGGAGAGAAACACAAGCACCATGTGACTTCACTCTTGTCTTCAGTTAATAAAGCTATTATTAAACTGTATTATTAAAGTTTATGGAAAATTTAATTGTTTAAAATTTCCCTGCCATTTATCATTTCTTCCACAGTAAAAATTCATTTTTAACACGGCTGAGATAACTCAAGATAAAACACTAGAATTTGTACTTATCTAAGAAAATCTTTTCTTCCCTAATTTCTATGAAAATATTAGGATCAAAAGAGACATGATCCAGCATACTTCAGTAAATTCAACCATTCCAAATTATTTCATATCAAGCTTTAAAAATTCAGATTTTAGGCTGAAAGTGCTCATGAAATTCTCAAGTGGTTTTACTCTTAAAGAAGAATCTAAAAATGTTGACTGGATAGAAGCAGAGAAGAGAAAAATGATGACCAGAGACAGGGCAGGAAGGAGAGGAGTAGGGAGAGGTTCTATCACACATTAAGGTGACTATAGGTAATAAAGGACTGCGTGTGACAAAATAGCTCTAAGAGGGGCTTAGAATGGTCTCACCATATGAAAATGACTGCCTGTTGTCTTGTTAAATATACATAACAAGATTCCTTCCCAAGAGATTCAACAGCACTTATTTTTTTTATTCTCTTCAACACACATTTGATTCTTGATAGGAAGACATCAGAGGTTGTGAAGCAGAGGGAGTGGAAAGGCAGCCTTAACCTGTAGGTACAAGGAGTAGGTTGGATGCATGAAACCTTTCCAGTACCACCGAGCATTTGCATGCAGTGGGGTAGAGGTGGGTTGGAGGTCTGACTCAGCACAAATGGTTCTTCCTCCCACCAGGCCAAGGGCAGTAACCTGTGTGTATTGAGGGAGGGGACCATCTGCCATATGTGCTGCTGAGAGCAATGTGGGTTAAAGATCATCCAGAGACCTGAATCTTTCAAGATTTTAACTTGAAAATGCTCCTTTCTCCACACCTATGGCAACTCTGGGTGCAGTAGCGGTGAAGTATTTGAGGAGTGTCAATGCCTCACTATGTTGTTTTACAGTGATGTGTGCAGTTGAGAACATGAATCACTTGATAACAAAGGTGATTTGCCACAGGTTGGAGACACAAGATCACCTAGCTTTTCCTCAGGTGAAAGGACTGTGGTCCCAGGTCAAGGAATCGCTTCAAGAGATCAGGGAATTAGACATATACAAACAAATTATTCAAATCCCATGGAGTGTGGAAGAAGAACTTCATCCACCTAAGGTTTTCTTTATTAAAATATATTTTATTGGTGCATTGCAGTCTCACATCAGAATGTGCTTCAGAGTGATAGGCACATACATGCACACAGCACTTGGTGAGTTCCCCCAGCTCCTTATCTGCTCCTTTCCCTTTCCAGTGTATGACTTTGAGATTGGCATTGATAATTTCACATACGTACATAACAGAAGCTTGTGCCTTGCTTCTTTGCTACGTCTCCCTTAATGATTTTCCCAGGATTTTCTTAACGAGTTACACAGCATGAATAAATAACCTCAGTTTTCTGTTCTATGCATTTCTTGGTGAATTGTAATTGTAATTGAATTGTAATAGTAGTGAGGTTCAGAGTGACACAACTGGACATGCACACAGCTCTTTGTGTGTTTAGTTCCACATCCTACCCCATACCCTCCCATACATGTTACTGAGATTGATAGTGATACCTTCACATATGGACAGAGCCTTATTTGAACTGTTTTCTTGATCCATACTCCCTTTCTGCTCTCCACCTCCTAACCTAACCCCCTTCTACTATTCCACTAGTCTATTTCCTCATTTATCTGAAGTCCTTTTTGTTTCTTATTTTCTCTCTAGCTTCCACATATGAGACAAACATATGTCTCTGTTTCTCAGGCTGGCTGATCTCACTTAGCATAATATTGTCTAGTTCCATCCATTTTACTGCAAATGACATAATTCCGCTTTCCTTTATGGCTAACTAAAAGCCTGTTGTTTGTATACCACATATTCTTTATCGATTCATCTGTTGATGGACACCTAGGTTGCTTCCACAATTTGCCTATTGTGAATTGTGCTACTAAAAACATGGGTATACATGAATTGCTATAGTATTCTGACTTCAGGTAATTTGGACATATACTGAGAAGTCATATAGCTGTGTTATAAGTTGGTTCCATTCCTAGACTTTTGAGAAGACTCCATCCAAAGATCCAGAGTTGTAGTGATTTACAATCCTATCAACAGTGTATACGAGT
Organism: Glis glis; assembly: GCA_004027185.1. Lineage (NCBI taxonomy): Eukaryota > Metazoa > Chordata > Mammalia > Rodentia > Gliridae > Glis > Glis glis. The sequence goes on from PVJS01016088.1 coordinate 16,494, forward strand.
TCCTATTTCCCCCAGTCCTCACCAGCCTTCATTATTGTTTGTATTCTTGATGATTACCATCAGCAACAAGACACGATGCCCACTGTCACCACTGCTATTCAATATAGTACTTGAAATTCTAACCAGATCAATATAGAAAGGGAAGGAAATTAATGGGATAAAAATAGGGAAAGAAGTAGTAAAAATTATCTCTATTTTCAGCTCCATTTTGTTTTTTTGCAGAACTGGGGATTGAAGCCAGGGGTATTCTACCTCTGAGCTCTACCCACAGCCCTATTTTTTATTCTTTATTTTGAAACAGGGTCTCACTAAGTTGCAGAGGGCCTCACTAAGTAGCTGAGGCTGACTGCGAACCTGTGATCGATCTTCCTGTCTCAGCCTCACAAGTACTGGGATTACAAGCATGTGCCACCATGCCCAACTCTCAGCTCTATTTTTAAACATGTCCACTGGTGTGGATTTGAGTAGTAATCAAGATTTCTAGCCATGTACACTGCTTCAATGAGAAATATAAATCACATTCACTGGAAAACATTTGGCACCAGAAGCAGCTGTTTTCAGAATGAAAATATGTGTGATGTGGAAAGTTAGAAGTGTGGTATTCCTTGTAAATTTAAAAGAAGGGCATAAGCATTTGCACGTTGTTAGTGCTTCTTTGAGTCATACAGAGGTATTTTTGAGGGTTTACATGAATAACTTTGGCTAAGGCTGTTTGTCTCCCATAACACCTGGTGGGGGAATTCTCTTTCACTCCCATATTACCTCCTTTTCCACTGGCTTCTCCATTTGTATCATCCAGGTTTCCAGGATGTCAGAGGTCACTGAAGGGCTAGGCAAGGGAACAACAACATGAAGAAAACTGACCAGAAAGTACAGCAGGGCTGCCATACTGCTATAGAGTTTACAAAGTAAGTCACCCTGCATATGCAAAATTCAAATTTTCTTTGTGAACTTCTCAGGGGAGCCCACACCATCAGATTCACACAGTGAGGAGGTTCAGAGCTGGGGTGACCTCTGCATCCCTCCTGATTCATAAGATCTCAGGTACAATCCCAGGAGTGCATTGGCAAGGGCCTCTAGGAGGCATGGCTCAGGTGGAGTTCTCCAGGGAACCTGCTGGCTGAGGCCGGCCCTTCCCTCTGTCAACTATGAGCTTCTCCCTTCTGCAATACATTCACTTCCATGGCCTATGTCCAAGAATCCTGCATGTTCTCTCCTCCAAGAGAGGAAAATGATACTCACTGAGTTGTACCTAGGTGGGCCGTAATGAAGAGAGCAGGAAATGCCCAGTGTAGAATACGTGAGTACATCCATGAAGACCAGGTTGCTGCCCAAGATGCCAGGGAGCTGAGGAGCTCCCACTGAGCATCTCTGTTTGCAGCACTGAACAGATGTTGTGTCTTCAAAGTTCTCCCTCATGGCCAGAGAACCCAGAACAAGGAGTTCTTGAACATACCTGGGTGTCAATTGAAAGGCAATTCACCATCTCCAGAGACAACTCCAAGAACACTCACCTGCAAATGAGCAGCCTGAGAGCTGAGGACACGGCCCTGTATTACTGTGCAAGATAATCAGTGAGGGGATCTCAGTGTGAGCCCAGAGACAAGCCTCCCTGCAGGAACACACAGGACCAGCAGGGGGCACCCAGGTCCTGTACTGTCCACTCCGGACCAGCAGGGGACACAAGGGTTCCACAGGAGGAGCTCAGGACCAGCAGAGGGGGGGATATTATGACCAGCAGGGGGCTCTCAGTACCAGCAGGAGGCACTTAGGACACAGAGTCAGAGCTCCAGACCAGATGAACTTAAGGGCCACGGAAGACAAGCAGGGGCTTCCCAAGACATCCAGGTGGTACTTTTGACTACAGAAAAGGAAACAGATGCACAATGAGTTTACTGGATTTATTTTCCTATATGGTTTTGTGTTTCCTGTGTAACAATTTGCCCTGGGGAGTGCTTTTTTTTTTTTTTTTCGGTACAGAGGATTGAATCCAGGGGCATTCTACCTCCGCGCTACACCCCCAGCTCTATTTTTTTGATACTTTATTTTGAAACTGGGTCTCACGAAGTTGCAGAGGGCCTCACTAAGTAGAGAGAGAGAGACAGGGAGAGAGAGAGAGAGAGAGAGAGAGAGAGAGAGAGAGAGAGAGCTGAGGCTGGCTGCAAACTCGGATCCTCCGGTCTCTGCCTCCCAAAGTACTGGGATTACAAGCGTGCACCACCACGCCCGGCTGGGGAGTGCTTATTTTAATGTTCTGGGCCTACTGTGAAAGTGTCTGAATTCAGAATATGTAATAGGTACAGTTAGAAATGGAATTGTAAAAACATCCTGAATCCCACAATACCAAAAGTTGAAGTACTGAAAAAAACTCCTATTTATAATCCCTACCATTGAATGTCCCCAAATATCATTAACTCAAAATGTAGTTCTTGACAAATATTTAAAAATAATTAAAGACAATCAATTACACCTTGACTTTTTAAGGGTATTGATTTATAAAACAAATAAAAACACACCAGAATTCTTAATAGAGCACTTTAAAGTTAAATTAGACAATAAATGTTCATACACATTTACTAGAGTAAAAACTCAGATATAGTAATCACTCTCACACTTGTGATGAATTATATTTATAAAGAAATAGTTGAAAAAATAATTAAATGCAGATCATTTTTGTTCTTTAACTGTATGCACCACAGATTTATAACTGTGGTCACCTGAAATACAGTGTCAAGCAACCTAAGTCTATGGTGAAATTCATCACAGATGAGAAGAGCTCATTACAGCACTTCCAGTAACATAAAGAGCCAAGATCACAAGAAACATTAATTTTTCCAAATTCACGTGTTCAAAAGAAAATCATATATTGAAGATGTATGAAACATTTTCTTGCCTGGGCAATGTTGCACATCAAGTCAATATGTTCATGTGAACTTTCCAGGAAATCACTTGCAAAAATTTCATAATACTGAGTAGAATTCATTCAAAGCCTCAATGCAGTTTGGACTTCATAACTGTAAGTGCTGGAAAAATAAATAAAGCATAGTAAACTGTAAAAATAGTAATACAGAAAATGAAAATAGAGGGAATGAAGGAAATTTTCAAGTAGAAATTTATTATAGGGGCAGAAAATGAGCAATTACATGGTGATTCCTAAAATCTAGGTGACTTTCACTATTATTAATTATATTTTGTTGAAGTCAGCCTTTTCACTGCTGGGACCAAAATACCTGACAAGCACACCTTGGAGGGAGAAAGGTTAACTTGGGTCTCATGATTTCAGAGCTCAGCCCGTGATCAGCAGGGTCTCAGGTAGGAACAAAGGCAGCAGGGGGTAGGACATAGTGGAGGAGGAAACAGGATGCTCAGCCTCTGGTGGCCAGGAGCAGAGTGAGAGGGTGGAGGACCAAGGGACAGACACAGTATCCAAGGCTACACTCACTGGGTCCCTCCTCCAGTTATGCCCTACCTCTGGACCTGGTTGAATTGCTTAACACATGAGTTTTGGGGGACACTTAAAATCCAATCCATAGAAGTTTTGAGGTCTAGTGTCATGATGAATAGCCACTGTCTTTCTTTTAGTCATGGCTTTTCTGGGGAAATCTGATCCTATCCATTATCTACAGGACTCTGGTCTTATTGTAATACTTATTCTATCTGATGGACATCAACATGAGCATTTACTATTGCATTTCCCTGACTATTGTGTCATGCTAATGTGTTGTCAGTGCAGAAAACTGATACATTTTTGTTCTGAGATTATCTTTTCCACATCACTTGACAAATCTCTTCCTTTAAACTTTTCACAAAATGCAGTAGGATGAAGGAAAAACAAACTTTCTTGTCATCAACTTGAAATCCACCTTAAAAAAATTTTCATGGCACCTAATTCCAAGTCTTTTACTATGGTTTTAGGGTTCAAATGAAATTCATTTTCTCGTGTGATTGCCAATAAAATTTCAAATAAGTGGTTATAAATGGCTCCACTTTTCACATGCATTAATGTTCAAAGAGAATATAAGTTTAAAGGTTCCAATGCAGCTAGACCATAAATTTGCATAATTATTATTTATAAAATACAGTGGGTTTGGTGTAGTTTCAGTCCTGTAATTCTGGTACCTGGGGAGGCTGAGGCAGAGGATAACAAGATCAACATCAACCAGGAAAACTTGTTGAGGCACTGCATCAAAATAAAAAGTAAAAATGTCTGATAATATACTTTGTGTTCAGTGCCCTGGGTTGATCCTCAGTACCATTAAAAATAAATAAGTAGAATAACTAGAACATAAAAACAAAGTGCAATAAACTGGTGGCAGTTTTGACAGTAGGACGTCTTAGACAAAGTGAAGCACACACTTATTTATTAGGTTAGATTTGTAGTGAATATAAGAAGTGTTTCTTCTTTGACAGTTGAATCCCTGTGCAGGACATCTCCCCATGTGATGTGCTTAGTAACACTGGAGGAAATTCCATACCAGCAAGCATCTTTGGTTGGGACAGTTTCTCAGCTTCTGGGACACTTTATTCTCTCAAGAACTCAGAAAGGACAATTTGTGAAGCATTTTCTGAATATACATAATCACTTATACATAATATCAAAGTATTTATTGTGAATCTGACCCAATTGCATTTAAAGTTCCTTTTTTCAGGAAAATGATTTAATCAAAGATAGTCCTTCCCTATGATCCACTATACATAAAGCATCATTGGCATGTGTATATCACAAAATTTAGGCCAATATGATTTTTTCTAATATTAAGAAACATTAATGGAGCCAAGAAGAAGAGAAAGTCCACTGCAGCTGAGAAACTGTGAGGGCATCGTTGAAAAGCCCTGAGATCTTTTGTGGTGAACTTGAGTGTTCTACGCTGCCCTTACCTGTGGCCCCCCCCAGGATCTTCTCTGAATCTGAGAGAAGTGAGTTCATTCAATAACCTGCTCTCTACTTCTTAATATTGTTTTCTAACATTTGGAACCAAAGTCTGAGAATCAAAGAGACCAGTGTAAACAACAAGTCTTTAACTACTGTAGAAATAGTTTCAGGAGAACACAAGAGCTTAGGGGATAATCATTCTTCATGAGATAATAAAGAGATTAAGTCCACGTGATCTTGGCATTCACAATGACCAGTCTGGAGGAGCTATGTACCCTTGCGTGATCCTGGAAATTTCCAGTCCCCATACATTATTTGATGTAGTAATTAGGGTACCTCTGCTAGAAGAACCCTCTTGTACCTTGTTTCATGGGGACCACCCCAGTGCAGATGCAGAGAGAGGCTGGGAAACTGAGCTCTGCTGGTTCCTGACTGTACTGAGATGCCACAAGCCTCTAATCCTCATGGATGAGCAGAGGGAAATCAGCTTGCAGTCCTCTGTCACAGCTCACCTGACTGGGCTGGAGAACAAGGGTGGCTATCCATCCACATTCCTGGGGGACACACACACATAGGCAGACACATTGACCACCATACCCCTGTTACACAGGAAGTGGAAATGACATGTTCACAGTTCCACTGTTTTGCTAGAAATTCATCACTCTCTCTGCCTATCACAGTGTGATATGACAGGACACTCAGGAATAGTATGGAACAGTCCCAGGCAATCAGCCCTTAGCCTCTTGAGGACAGGAGGAAGGAAAACTACTGGATCTCTTCTCCCATCCGCTAGGAGAGCCACCACAGGTCCTGGGGGACCATCCAAGGACAGCACACCATCTGCTGGAATGGGCCTCACAGCCTTGACCCTCTTCAAACCACAGGGCTCTCCTGAGGACGTGTGACCTGAGGACCCTGGTGCTGAGGGGCAGGTGGTCAAGGGGAGCAGACTGGAAGCCACGCCCAAGGGCTCATGTGCTGCTCCTCACACACTTTCTCCCTCCTGACCCTGAGCCCTGAGTCCACCCCATCAGGGTCAGGATGCAGCTGAGGGGAATGCAAATCTCCTCCGGCTGCACCTGCTCCTGGGTTGAAAAGCCGAGCCTGGGGCCTGGGTGGTGACTCCTGTGCCACCATGGACAGGCTTTGTTCCACACTCCTGCTGCTGGTGGCCCCTGCCTGTGAGTGCTCTGGGACAGGGCTCCCTCAGTGAAAAGGCGCCTGTTCTCATCCAGAACCTTCTTCACCTCCTTCTTGTGTCTCTCCACAGGGGTCCTGGCCCAGGTCACACTGAAGGAGTCTGGACCCGGGCTGGTGAAACCCAGGGAGACCCTCAGGCTCACCTGCTCCTACTCTGGGTTCTCTCTGAGCACTGTGGGTATTGGTGTGGGCTGGATCCGTCAGCCCCCAGGGAAGGGCCTGGAGTGGCTGGCACTCATTGATTGGGAAGATGATAAGTACTACAGCTCAGCCCTGAAGAGCCGGCTCACAATCTCCAAGGACACCTCCAACAACCAGGTGTTCCTCACCATGACCAGCATGGACCCTGCAGACACAGCCACGTATTACTGTGCGAGGAGCACACAGAGGCACAACCTCGCTTCCTCCTGCACAAGATCTCAGCTGGTCTCAGCTCTGCTGCCTGCCACCTGTGCAGATGAGGGGAGTGTGGAGGATGTGCCCTTCCTGCCAGCCTCTGGGGTTTGCTGTGCACCCAGAACTCAGAGCCTGTGCACCTGTTCCTCCTTAATTCTACCTCTCATGTCCCCTGTGATGCCACCCACAGCTGCAATGAGGAAAAACAATGTAAACCAAGGTGAAGTAGTGTGCTGAGAACCTTGTTAGTCATCAGCTTTGAGGTCACCTCAGTCCAGCTTGGGAGGGGCACACACTGCCCATCAATGTGGTGATTTTTCACTGTGCTGGTGTGTCCAGAGCCTCATGCCCTGCTTTCCAGACCTCCATGTTTGATGGAAGTGATTCCAAGGAGCCATTCCTCTAAAGAAAGGTTGTAGCTCCATGGAGCCCACCTGCACAGGTGAGGCAATGACAGGAGCCACAGAGGAGCCCATACCTGCAGGGTTCCAGGAGTGCTGGCTGGAGGATCTAGGCAGACCCTGACCCCCTTGTCTCCAAGCGGCCTGGTACAGATCCAAGGTCAATTTCTGCTTTTGTCCCTAGTATTCCCCCATGCAGCATCCCATGCCTGTGCCCTGTGAGGACCAGCCAGGATGCAGGTTTAGAGTGACTGCCCATGTCAGGGCACAGTGAGGGCTGCACTGACCCGGCATGGCTCAGCCAGAGTGACCCTCTGTGGCGCATGGAGCCTTTTCCCCATACCTGCAGGGTTCCAGGTGCTGGTATAACAGGGGGACGCACCATGCAGGCAGAGCCCGTGTCCCTTCATACATGGAGTGTGCTTTTTTTGTGAGGACGCATCCAGTCTCAGACCCAGGCTGAGGTCGCCATGGGCAACACAGAGTGCTAGATGCAGGGATAGAGGCTCACCTGGGGACCAGGTGCACAAACCCCAGCTCCACTGTGCATGGGTGCAGGTGTGGTCTGAGGGACTGCAGGGGAGCTGTATTTAAGCAGCAGCTACCTGTACATCTGGGTGTTCTCAGGCTGGTCCTCCATCTGAGAGACTAAAGGAGGTCTGAGCCTCCCCACCAAGAGTGAGTATCCATTCACATTCAGTCAGTGTGACTGACTTTCAGGGCAGGGCAGGGCTCCTGGTGGTCGCTTGTTATCCCTTGAGTGGGTCCTTTCTGCTGAGGAGCAGGTATTATCAAGAGCGACCCACTCCTCCAATAGAGGGGTCAGAGGTCATGGTGTTTCTGAAAGAGCCTCATGAGGCCAGCACACAGCCATGTCCTACTGGACTTGAGGTGGGTGAGGAGATGCCCTGTGAGCTTTGTAACTGTGGTCATCTCAAACACAGAGCCAGGAAACCCAAGTCAACAAAGGCAAAGTCAGTGTGGTACATCCAGCAGCCCAGGGAATCAGATCACGAGTGACTTGATTGTTCATAAATGCAGTGTATACAAGGAAAATAATTTAATGAGGAAGTTTGAATTTTTTTTGTACATGAACAACACTTGCACACAAATAAATATGGTGATGAACATATTCCTGGAAACAAAGTTGCAAAAATTGTATAATACAAATTAAACCCTTTTAAAGTCACTATAAGTTTTATACATCAATATGACAAGTACTAAGAAGAAGAAGTACAAGCCAGGTGTGGTGGCACACATTTGTAATCCTAGTACTTGGGAGGCTGAATCTGGAGGATCACAGGTCAGAGGACAGACTCAGAAATTTAATGAGGTTCTTAGTAACCTAGTGAGACCCTGTTTCCAAATAAGAAATAACATTAGTCTGGGGGTATAGCTCGGAGATACAATGCCTCTGGGTTCAATTTCCAGTACCACACAGAAAAACAAATAAATAAATAAAAAGAAGAAGTACAAAGCATAGCACATTGTAACAAAAATAGCAAAAAATGAAAATAGTGGGAAACAAACAAATAGTTTCATGATAGGAAAACCTTTATTGTAGGTGAGTTGATAGGCAATTGCATGGAGATATACCATGGCTACTTTCATTATTATTAACTATATTTTGTTTTAGTCAGCTTTTTCAATGCTGAGACCAGAATACCTTACAAACATACTTTAGAGAAAGAAAGGTTAATTAGGGCTCATTAGTTCAGAGTTCAGTCCATGATGAGACAGGGCTCAGGCAGAATCCACGGCATTGGGGCTTTAGGATGGTGAAAAGAATTATATGATAAAAATAATATTTCCCAAGCACCCTCATTGCCACCCTTTTCACAGCCTGGTAACATCTACTCTGGATGTGGCTTTCTCTGAGGAATTCAACCCAGAGCTTGCTATATGTCAGGAGGACATGCAAATAGGGCCTCCCTCTGCTGATGAAAACCAGGCTGCCCTGACCCTGCAGCTGTGGAAGGGGTGCCCCAGCCCTGCATTCCAGGTGACCCCACTCAGTGATCAGGGCTGAACACAGAGGATTCACCATGGAGTTTGGGCTGAGTTGGGTTTTCCTTTTTGCTATTTTAAAAGGTAATTTATGGAGCACAAGAGATGTTGAATGTGGGTTGACATAATGAGAAGAGCAGAGGATGTGCGGCAGTTTCCTGACCATATTGTCTCTGCATTTGCAGGTGTCCAGTGTGAGGTGCGGCTAGTGGAGTCTGGGGGAGGCTTGGTGCAGCCTGGGGGTTCCCTGAGACTCTCCTGTGTGGCATCTGGATTCACCATAAGTAGCAACTGGATGCACTGGATCCGCCAGGCTCCAGGGAAGGGGCTGGAGTGGATCTCAGCTATTGCTAGTGGTGGTAGCACATACTATGCAGAATCTGTGAAGGGTCGATTCACGATCTCCAGAGACAACTCCAAGAATACACAGCACCTGCAAATGAACAGCCTGAGAACTGAGGACACGGCCATGTATTACTGTGCAAAAGACACAGTGAAGGGACCTCAGTGTGAGCCCAGACAAAAACAGGGCAAGATGCCTGTATGAAGGAAAATGCTGCCCAAAGCTGGGGAATCTATGGTCACATGAAACAGATCTCCATGACCCAGGTCTGGGTGGTGGTGTCTGTCACACTGGAGACCAGACTTTCTGAGCCAGTGGCAATAGAAATGAAACTAGACCACAGAACAGAATACACACTAAGGTGGATCTTCTCTGTGCTTTGTAGTCCTTCTGGATGTTGTTCTCCTCTGAGGCTGGAGGGCAAGATGCCTGTATGAAGGAAAATGCTGCCCAAAGCTGGGGAATCTATGGTCACATGAAACAGACCTCCATGACCCAGGTCTGGGCAGTGATGTCTGTCACACTGGAGACCAGACCTTCTGAGCCAATGGCAATAGAAATGAAACTAGACCACAAGACAGAATACACACCAAGGTTTACTGTGCAGGGCGTCTGCTTGAGCAGAAAAGGGTAACGCAGCCCGGACCCTCAGTTTGTCAGGCTGGCTTCAACAAAGGCTTTGGTGTGCAGGTTTTATGGAACCTGCAGGGAAGGCAGGGGCTCAGTCTCCTGATGTCAACGCATGCAGGGGTCCTGAGCTGCACCCGCCCTCTTCCCCATCATGCCTCTTCATGAGATGTTTGACTCTTCATGGGGTTACCATATCCCCCCAGAAGTGTGTGTGTGTGTGTGTGTGTGTGTGTGTGTGTGTGTACCTATGCTCATAAGGTAAAGGTAACTGTGGTGTACTTTGGGGACTGTTCTAGGGATGTGTTTCAGCCTCACATCTGGAATTTGCCCCTTATCAAACGAGGGAGTTACCAATACTGTTTCCAGAACAGGGCAGGCTATTGTCCTTTCTCAGCAGGTTTGATTTTAGTGACCTTGTCGTCTCCACACAAACCCTCCAGGAAGGGATTTCTAAAGTCTTATCCAAGTTGGAGAAAGGGATCTTCTCCATTTCAACATTCCATCAACTCTTCCAAAAATCTATAAAAACTTCATCACCTCAAAATTTCCACATCTCATCACATAAATGTGATAGGTCAAGTATAGGTGTTTTGCCATATTTTTGTCCTGCTGACCAAATAACTGAAAACCACAATTCAGAGGATAAAGGCTTTTCTGGCTCAGGGTTCACATGTTTGGCCAGCTCTAAGGCAGAAACATCTCTTCAGCAGGGACCCTGGGCATGGAAGAAGAAAAGGGGCTTTCAATTCATGGCCTCCAGGAAGCAGAGAGAAGAGGTTCCAGAGACAGACACAGTCCCCATGGCACACCTCCAGTGCCCACCTCCTCCAGCCATGCCCCAGCTGTGAACCTGGCTCGTTGTCTAACCCATGAGCTTTTCTGTGGGAAATTTCTTATGCAAACCATGACAACAGGGGAGAAATTGTGCCTGATACTCCCTGCAGCCAAATTCTTCTCCAGCGGTTGACCTGGAATGCTGGAACACAAGTTCCCTCTTTCCAAAACAAAATGGAGGGGCAGACACATTACCATTTAATATATTTCTAGTAAAAAAAATAGACAAAATGAAGGTTAACAGGGATTAACCATCCTGAAGATTTTGGAAATCTGAGTGAACAGACTGCAATATTCCCAAGTGCTTGGACTGATTCTGGTGTCTCAGGGACCCAAGACCTGGGTCTCTGGCTCTGTCCTCAGAGTCTCTCTGCCTATTATTGAAGGTGACACAAGGTCAAACATGGTCAGTCTATCACTCACTTTCATGAGAGTAGAATTGAAACAATATAAAACCCTATTTCATTTTGCCCTCTGTCTGTCTCTCAGTGAAACTTGGGAGTGACTGAATTGCTGTAGCATACTAAGACACTGCATATCTCTGTGGTGTATTGCAGGGACACATGCATTAAGACATTGTCTTCACAGATCTTTCATGAATAATCCCATTTACACTTCTGTCTTTGTCTGAGACTCTTGATGGAATCCATCAGTTGGTTACCTGATTGCTTCAAAGATATATCTTTGAAAACTAATGTGTGTGTGTGTGTATTTTTTTCCTTCTGAAGCTTGTGCAAATGTACAGCACCACCTTTGCTTTCTTCGTATAGCACTTTCTACACAATGAATTCCCATACTGTATGATCATTTCCAAGTTGCGTAGACTGAGAATATCCCCAAATGATTTATTTATGGTTTATATTGTTTTATAGTAACCCCAATATCATATCATTGCCATGATCCTGGTCAGGGGTCAGCTGTGGTTGCAAGCGGTGGGATCCCCAATATGAAGGAAACAGTAGAGCCGTCATCTGGAGAAGAACAAACAGCAAACAGCAACTTTATTCTATAGACCCATTCCTTATATAGGGTTCTGCACAGAATGGAGTATATCCACAAGAGCCTGGGTGTGTATACGGGTGTTATGCTTTGTACAGCCATTGCACATAGAGGTTATACTTTGCATAGTTATTGTACATGCATGTTGCATCTTACATATTCATTTTACACAACTATATGCAATGCCCATGTGAGAGGTGTGTCCGCACCCTCTATTACACACGAGGAGGGGACACCCCGGACTCCACAACTGTGCAAGAGCTGCTCTCACTCCCCTGTTTGCACCAACAACTGTTTGGAATGAGGGTGCGTCTGCAACCATGCAGGGTCATGCTGTCACTGCTAGCCTGCACTCCTCCTGGTCCCCTCACTCCATCCCCTACAGGGTAGTGATGCATAACTTGACCCTGCAAACCACCTTTCCCATCTGTGTGGTTTCATCCATTAAAAGAATAAGAGTCCCTCAAGTATATATTTAACCCTTCTGCAAATTGTTCGGATAAGTCTTCTGTGAGTAGCTAGCCCTACATCTATAGCACAACCCCTTGGAACAAACAAATGTAACATAGTTCTTGAGGAAACTCTCCATCAATTCAATTGGTCACAGACTGGTCTACCTTTTCTATACAAAAAATATGCTATGCTAACAAGCTTAGCTGTTGGGAAGAGATATAATGTCAGGAAAACAAGCTAACTTGGGTACACCCCTTACCCGTAGTCCTGTCTGAAATTATAGCTCTTTTGTCTTCAGGACCATTTCATCCTTCCAGATAAGTCAAAAAGGAAAAAAAAGAAACTAAGCTGCTCTTTTTCCCTCTTTTGCTGTCCTGTTTTACTGATAATTTTGCTATTCAAGATTACTTGCAAATTGTTATTTCAGTCAGTCCTAGCTAAAATGTAAACATCTGAAAAGAAAAGCTGTAACTCCTTAAAGTCAGGGACACTGTAAAACTTGGGTAGATGATCTTAATTTGTTTCTTACTTTGTTAAGATGTTTATAAAATTGTTTCAAAATAAAAATCAAGAAAGGAATTAAGGCAGAAAGAAACCAGTATGTATGTATGAGAGATATATAGAAGGTACATGAGTATGAGAAGTTTTGATTAAGAAGGATAAAAAGAAAAGAGAATATTTTAGGGATAAAAAAAAGGATTTTGTATGATAAAGTTTATCCTAAGATTTCCCAAATGAGAAAGGAAAGACTAAGGTAAAATCAGAAGGTTAAAAGCAAGTTGCAGAACGTTTGAGTACGTCACAGAATGTTTGTGGAAGGTGAAGCTTATGAAAATAATATTGCATGTGTCATAAAGATGGTTATATTTCAAATTATTTAAAAAGGTTTCATATTTGGCCCATGTTTACTAAATCATATGGTCAAGTTTGTCTCCAACAGAGCTGAAGCCATCAATATCTAGATGGTCTTCCAGATAAAACCACAAGTAAACATCTACCTGAGTCCCTTGGATGATCGTGGGGTCCTGGGACATTCCTCTGTGTGACACATTGCTTTCATGAACCTCCAAGGCCATCCCTCATAAGCAGGAAATAGTTGTATTGACCTTGATGCCCCCATTCCCTTGCCTACTGGTGTATGCAAGTTAGTCAAAGGAGGGGGAATGACCCTATTATGGGTATATAATTTCATACCTTACCATGTCCTGTTCCAGACAGACTACCCGGCAAGCAGGCTGTTACCACAGCAAAAAGATAAGCTACAGGCAGGCTGTGCTGCCAAGTGCTGATGCAGAGCAGGTAAGTTGTTACCATAGCAATAAAGATAGGATAGATGGGGGCACTGTGACCTAAGTGATACAGATGCCGAGACTTAAAGGGGGATTGAGAAACACCATGTATCCCCTCACCAAGTTATTGATGACGACATACCCAGTTATGACAGGCCCAGCCAGCTCTAGCTGCCGGCTCTCATGAGAAAAGGAAATAGGACTTATATATGAACCCTGAAGACCCAGTAGGTGGCAGACACTTCACCATATTCCTCTCTCTAGTGTGTGGTGCATCCTACTTTCCTTTTGCAATAAATCTCTTAGCTTTGCGACTGAGTTCCAACTCTTTTTTTCTATACTGAGTTATGAAAAGAACCCACAGGTCCCCCATTGCAACAGATCTACTCTTTGCTTTATAGGATTTTAAGTGTATCAAGAGGCTGTACATAGAGTCACAGAGCAAGGAGGACACATGCGTTCCCTACAGGGAAGTGGCATGCATGGCGTGTACACTGAGGTGATCAGTGGTGAGTCTGTCCGTTTCTAACCTCAGGTCTACATGTAGTCAACCTGGCTGGTGGACAGAAGAGAAAGTTGGTGAGGAGGCTGGGTCCACCAGACAAGCACCATTCCTCATGAAGACGTGTCTTAAAAAATTTAGGGTGTCCCTCACAGTGATGGAACAGCTCATATGTCTGCTGGTGCCCTAGGAACTAGGTGACCACAGGTTCTGCCTCCCCTGGGTCAGAAGGAAGTAGAATTGCCCAACAGGGATTCTGAAGGGTACCATGTATTCAGATGGGTGGCTCCAAGCTACCACAATTATAGTCTGTTCAAAGTTGCCAGACCAGGATCCTACAATGGTGTGTCCACAACCTGATGTCCTGTTTCTCAGACTTCCAAGGTTGGTGGAAGACACTCCAGGAGCCAGCATGGTGTGAAGTGAGACATAGACCCCAGCTCTTGTGAGGGTCCTGGGAGGGAGCTTTGAAAATGTCCAGTCTGGGGAGGTGAATCAAGGCCTTGATCCTGACCCCAGTGTCTTCCTCAGCCCACACACACCCTGATGGCTTAGGACAAGCACGAGCTTCTCCCATGAGCGGCATGGAGAGGAGGATGTAGCCATGCTGACCATGACAGGAAGCAGATACACAACCTTGACAGCAGCCCCTTACCTGCATTTCTTTTTTTTTTTTTTTTTGCGGTACCCGGGATTGAACCCAGGGGCGTTCTACCTCCGCGCTACACCCCCGGCCCTTTTATTTTATAATAAAAAATAAAAAAGTATTTTTATATACTTTATTTTGAAACTGGGTCTCATGAGGTTGCGGAGGGCCTCACTAGGTAGAGAGAGAGGGAGAGACAGAAAGAGAGAGAGAGAGAGAGAGAGAGAGAGAGCTGAAGCTGGCCGCAAACTTGGATCCTCTGGTCTCCGCCTACCAAAGTACTGGGATTACAAGCATACGCCACCAAGCCCAGCTCTCCTTACCTGCATTTCTCCTATCCTGGAGCCTCCATTCCTCTAAAGAGGTGAGACAATGACAGGTGTCACAAAGGCTCCCCCACCAGGAGGGCTTGGTGGAGGATCTAGGCAGACACTGGTCCCAAGTCTCTCCCAACCTGGTCCTGATCTAAAGTCATTTTCTGCTTCTTCCCTTAGTATTCTCCTTGTGCAGCATCACCATGGCTGTGCCCTGTGAGGACCAGCCAAGATGTAGGAATGGGGTCACATGGAAGTCAGCATGGGCAACACAAAGTGATAGGGGCAGGGACAGAGGATCACCTGGGATGACGTCCGCAAAACCCCAACCCTAGTGTGTGTGTGCAGGTGTGGTCTGAGGGACTGATGGGGAGCTGGCTTTAAGCAGCATCTGCCTGTGCCTGTGGGTGTTCTCAGGCTGATCTTCCACCTTAGGAGCCTAGAGGAGATGAGAACTTCCCCACACCATGGTGAGCGCCCACACTATCAGTGTGACTCACAATCTTCAGGGTGGGGATTCCTGGTGGTCAATATTATCATTGCAATGAGGCTCCCTGCTGAGGAGCAGGCATTAGCAAAAGCAACCCACTCCTCCAAGATACAGCGTCAGAGGTCATGTTCTCTCTGAGGAGCACATTTTGGCCAGCACAGAGCCATTTCCTACTGTCCTGGAGAGATTGAGTAGATGCCCTGTGAGCTGAGGCGGGGACCTCCCAGCAGGGGCCTCAGGACCCTCCCTGCACACCTGTGGCCTCAGGTGAAGCTGCAGGGACACCAGGGAGGGATTTCCACTGAGTCCACTGAGGCACAGAGTCGTCCTCTTTCAAAAATTATAATATACAGTTAGGCATGTGTAGAGTAGCTAGTGTGTGTTCAAACTGCTATTTAGTTCAGAGTGCTTATCTAACACAACAATGTAAAACAACCTTAACAGAGGCTTCTGCTGCTTCTGGATATTGTTCTCTTCAGAGGCTGGAGGGCAGGATGTCAATTTGAAGTCAAAGGGTACCCAAAACTGGGGACACTCTGGTCCCACGAAACAGACCTGCATGACCAGGTCTGTGTAGTGATGTCTGTCACACTGGAGATCAGAACCAGACAATAGAAACGGAAGTGGACCACATGGCTGAAAATACACAGCAAGGCTTATTGGAGCTTCTGCTTGAGAGACATGCAAACAGCTCTACCCACAGTGTGTCATGCTGTCTCCAACAAAGTCAACCGTGTGCAGCTTCTATGGTGCCTGCAGGGAAGGCAGGGGTTTGGTCCTGAGATGCCTGTATCCCTATCTTGTTTCTATCTCCACCCAGGGCTGTCAGTGTTCCTCTGATCATAAGGTAACATTATGGGGTACTTTGCATACTGCTCTAGGGATGTATTTGCCCCTCACATCTGGGATTTCCCCTTATCAACTGGGGAGTCACTGCAGTACCATGGCTTGTCCTGCTGGGCCAGTGAGCACAGCCTGTCAGTGCCTCCCTGCCCAGGGGAGTCGGGAAGTAAGTGAGCAGTCCCCCACACTTTGTTCTCAGCAGGATTGGGGCCTTGGCTGGGACTCTGTCCATCCTCCCTGAATGGGAAGCTTCTTCTTGGACCTGGGGTAGGCACCATGCTGTCTCCAGTCCTGGCCTGGCCCTGCACAGCATCTGTCAGAGCACCCTTGTCTTCTCCCATCCTGACTCTCATACTTTGGAGGAGTCATACAACCCAGGTTGGAGGATTTGGATATCCAGGTGGATATTCTGCCTGATGGTTGTCATCAGTGTCTGTGGGGAGAGGGAAGCTGGATCCTTCTTGAAAATGCCGGTGACATCACTCACCCCAAATGCATGATGAGTTCCATTTAATTCCAACAGCTGTGTCGGTCAGCTTTTCATCCCTCTAACACATATCTGAGATCAACTTATAAACAGGAAATATTTACTTTGGCTCAAGATTTCAAAGGCTCCAGACCATGATCTGCTGGCCCCATTGTTTTAAGCATTCCTCGTTGAGCCTGGTGGAAATGACAGAGAGCGCAGGATGGAGAAATCTACTCACCTCACTACTGTGAATCAAAGGGGAGAGAGGAAGTAACAACCTCAGATTCCATGTCTCAAACGACTTAAATATGATCCACTACACCCATGTCTTAAATTTTCCACATTTCCCAACAGCACACTACTCCGGTCTTTGCCACATGGAACTTATAGGGAAACATATTTAAAGAAATGGATTCCTTACCTGACTTTCAAACCTTCATGTCCATCTCATGAGGCAGAGTGCATTCAGTGAATATCTACTGGTCCCCAGTCATAAATGTTCCAGATTGTTCCAATGTCCAAGGTAAAGCTGTCCTCAGGGATTCAAAGTCATCTCACTTACCTATGTGCCTGTCCGAAATCAAAAGAAGTCAAATATTTCCAAAATAATTTACATGGCATAATTATTCCCATTTCAAAATAAATATATATACAAATTATAAGTATCAGAATAACGCAAACCAGAAAGCATTCATGGAAACCATTAGATCCTACTGATCCATGTCTACTCTTAAAGCCCACCGTGGTGGTATGGGGTCAATCAGTTCTTTGGGGCAGCATCACCCCTACATCCCTGTTGGTGACCCTCCAGCCATGAAAGGCATTGGCCTTCAGGGACAGGATCTGACCTTGGCTGGGCTGGGTTGCTGAGTAGACCTGCTTTCTGTGGGCCTGGGCATGATCTTCCACAGAATCCTCCCCTCCAGCAGGGTGATGGATGTCCTGGTGTTCCTGTTCCTATTCCTGATCCTGGGCAGTGTCGCTGGTTTTGATTTCCAGCTGTCCCTTCTCATAGCGGCTGTCATTTTTCACCAGAGTCCCTAGTTTCCCATGTTTGTCTGTCCCTGCAGAGTGAGGCTGTTGCTCCTTAGACAGGAGAGGGGTAGAGTTTCTGGACAGAGTGTGGGTGCTTCCCTTTGTTCCCCTCCAGCTCCGGTAGGGTTCCTGCTGTGCATGTAGGATGCTGCAGAATCATAACTTTCTTCAGTACTGGTGAAAGTCAGGTGGGACAGGATTCATTTCGGTGGAATTTTCTCTTCATTTTTTTCATACAAAACAAGGTGGAAGGAGGGTAGAGCTTCTCAACATATGTCCAAAAGCCTCAGGAAAATTCTTCAAGGGAAATGGGAATCCCTCAAACGTATGGCCTCTCAGAATTTCAAGCTGTAAGTCCTTTGCCACACTATACTAAGTAATTCAACAAAGATTCCCAATTTAATATTGTACCAGTTTATATTCCTTTCAGTGCCTTTGCCTGAGATTATTTTAAAAATATATCTAAATATTTTCATACTAATATACAGTTTACATGCAAATAAATAAAATATGTTCTATCTCTCTGCCTTGACAAGTAATGTCATAAAGATCTGGAATGTCAGGTTCCATGGAGATGCCTCATTTATCTTAGACTGTGAGGCTGAAGAATAGCCATGACAGGCTGTGCTTCTGAAGGAACTAGGCTAGGCCCAAGTTTCTGTTTCTCAAAAACCAAA
This sequence comes from Glis glis, assembly GCA_004027185.1. Lineage (NCBI taxonomy): Eukaryota > Metazoa > Chordata > Mammalia > Rodentia > Gliridae > Glis > Glis glis. The sequence continues at coordinate 34,895 of PVJS01016088.1, forward strand.
CTAAGAGATGTTCCCACAGTAACCATCGCTTGATGGAGCCTTTCAGAACAATGGTAGGGCCTAAAACCAATAGGTCCAAGAAGTGTTCCCACAGAAACTACCACCCGGTGGGGTCTATTGGAACAATGGTAGGGCCTGAATCAATAGTTCCAAGAGATGTTCTCACGGAAACTGCCGCTTGGTGAGGTCTATCAGAACAATGATGTAAAGTCCCCAACTTCCTCAGGTGTAACGAGCCAATCAGTGAACTCCAAATACCCCTAACTGTTGACAACTGTATATGTAATCAAAATGTATAAAAGCCTGAGTAATCTAGAGCTCGGGGTGCGAGGTCAAGACTCCACTGTGCTGGATGAGACTCGGACCCTAGCTCGAGCTAGCTAATAAAGTTCTTTTGCTTTTGCATTATCGATTGGTGGAATTGGTCTCTCACTTCGAACACTCGAACCCGCAACTTAACAAGACCTACAACCTACCCCTCTTCTTAGTGCCCTTGGCTCTATCCCATAGCCTGGGAGCCTCCCATACAAGGAATGCAGATCAATAAACAAAGAGTAGATCCGTCTACAGTGCACTTCCCAGTATTTCCTCAATTGGTGTATACTTTCCTACCCTGCCTGGAGGGCTCAAAGCCCACAAAATGGCCAGTTAGGAGACAGCGAAAGACAAGCTGCTTCCAAAGGTTGAAGGTAATCATATCTAATAAACAAATGGATAAATGAGGTGAGTTGTTCTGATGGAAAGGTAGACAGTAGCATGTGAATTCTCTGTGATCCCTGAAAACACGTCAGCATGAACCTGGCTCTCTGAACTTTCATTAGGTGAAGACGAGAATGCAGGAAAGTCACACCTGCTCTCAACAGGATGGGTTCAGAGAACATCACTGGGGGGGGACAGTGTAGGCTAGTGGTGAGGTGCATGGATTCAGATATTGGGAAACATCTTAACATACATATCATTCCAGAAATATTGCACGAAGTATTCATGCTTTTGAATTGATTTTAACATCTAAAAATAGAAATAACATTGATAAAACCTAATTATCTATGTACAAGTAAAAATGAAGTTAGACAATTGTTCTTATGTATGCACTGAATGAGTGTAGTTTTTCACAGTTCATTTATGAATAAAATAAATATTTTAATAAATATATGAAAATTTTATGCACAATTCTTAATAAAACTATGATCTAAGGTTTATGTGCATGAAAGCACAATTTTCTAAGGAAAACAAAATGTTCCTGAATGCTGTTAGTGAGTAGACTCTCCCAGTACACCTACCTACATCTCATCATTGTACCTCCCTGACTGAGTTGTCCCATAAGGGACCTTGTTATATGGGCAGGAGGACATGCAAATTGGGCCTCCCTCTGCTGATGAAAACCAGCCCAGCCCTGTACACAGGTGACCTCATTCAGTGATCAGGACTGAACACAGAGGACTCACCATGGAGTTTGGGCTGAGCTGGGTTTTCCTTGTTGCTATTTTAAAAGGTAATTTATGGGGAACAAGAGACGCTGAGTGTGAGTGGACATGAGTGATAGACACAGCGGATGTGTGGCAGTTTCCTGACCAGGATGTCTCTGTGTTTTCAGGTGTCCAGTGTGAGGAGCAGCTGGTGGAGTCCGGCGGCGGCTTGGTGCAGCCTGGGGGGTCTCTGAGACTCTCCTGTGTGGCATCTGGATTCACCTTCACTACCTCCTACATAAGCTGGATCCGCCAGGCTCCAGGGAAGGGTTTGGAGTGGGTTGGAGGAATTTTGCCATTATTTAGTAGCACAGACTACTCAGAGTCTGTGAAGGACAGATTCACCATCTCCTCAGACAAAAGCAAGAACACAGTGTATCTCCAAATGAGCAGCCTGCGAGCTGAGGACACGGCCATGTATTACTGTGCAAGAAACACAGTGAGTGGACCTCAGTGTGAGCCCAGACACAAAGCTCCCTGCAGGGGCGCCCAGGACCAGCAGGGGGCGCTCAGGATGTACAGGCGGTGCTTAGGGTCTAAGGACAGAAAACAGATGCACAGTGACTTTACTAGATATTTGGGGGTTTTTTGGTTTTGGGTTTCTGTGCCTGTAGCACTTTTCTTTGGGGATTTCCTTTTTCATGTTTGTAGCCTAAGATGGAAGCATTTGAATTAATAAAAGTTAATAGGAATAGTTTTATATGTGTTTGTACCATAAACCTGAATCACATAGCAAAAATTGAAAGAACAGAATTCCCATATCTGTAATCCCTACAATCTCAATTTCCCAAAATATCACTATTGACAAAGTATTTTCCTTGAAAAAGTAAATTGAAATTATTAAAAGCACTTTATTACATCTGACCTGGTTATTGACTTAGGAAATACATAAAAGCACACCAGAACTATTCAACATTCACATTATACAAGAAATTAGTCGATAAAAGCACATAGACATTTGCAAGAATAAACACAAAAGTATACTGATTACTCTCACACTTGTGTAACATGTATGAGAGGATGAAGTATATTCATAAGGAAACAGGTAAAAATTGCAAAAGCTATCATATTTTTACTTGGGTGCCCCACAGCTTTGTAACTGCGTTCATCCCAAACACAGAACCAGGAAACCCACGTCAACAAAGGCAAAGTCAGTGCGGTACGTCCAGCAGCCCAGGGGATCAGATCACGAGTAACTTGATTGTTAATAAATGCGCTATATACAAGGAAAATCATTTATTGAGAAAGTTCAAAAATTTTTGTACATAGGCAATGCTTGCACACAAATCAATAAGGTGATGAGCATGTTCCTGGAAGTAAAGTTGCAAAAATTGCATAATACCAATTAACTCTCTTAAAGTCTCGAAAAGTTTTCTACTTCAATATGGCAAGTGCAGAAGCAGGGCATGGTGGCACATGCTTGTAATCCCAGTACTTGGGAGGCTGAGACCAGAGGATCACAGGTTCGTGGCCAGCCTAAGCTACTTAGTGAGGCCCTCCGCAACATAGTGAGAACCTGTTTCAAAAAAAAAAAAAATCCGCCGGGCGTGGTGGCGCACGCTTGTAATCCCAGTACTTTGGGAGGCGGAGACCGGAGGA
>PVJS01016089.1:0-37956 GCA_004027185.1 Glis glis
AGATACCCCAAGTCCCTATGATGAAGGAACAGTCCCTATATATGTGGAAGTGTGTTATACTGATGACTCCTGTCATGGGCAACTGCCCCCATGGGAAACTGTGGCCTTAGAGCCCACCACAGAAATGTTTTGTATGAGACTGGTGTAGGATGCACCTTCTCATGAAGGAGACTGGGCTGTTGCATGTCTTTACAGATAGCTAGACAGTCTACTGAGGGTTAACCTTGTGGTTGGGCTGATGAGCAGCACAAGATTGGTTGCTTGGGCACTGTCTGTTGTGGGGCAAGGATATGTAGGAGGACCTGTGGAAACAGGACCTCTAGGAAAGAGCTATAATACATCATGTTTCAGGGCATAGGCCTTGGCAGGCCCCCAGTAATGATGCTGCTGTTGCTTTAGTGAAAGTTTGGGCTCTCTGACTACCCCCAGAGCCCTTGTTGGTAGCACTATGGTTACATAAGGAGCTAGGACATGTAGGCACATGCAGCATGGAACTTGTAGCCCAGCAATGGGAATTGTCTCTTACCCGTGCTCAAGTGCAAGATGCTATACAGGAGTGTCCTTGGTGTGCAGAACAACACAGAGAAATGTAGGGTTCCTACAACCATGGGACAGATTTCCCGAGGTACTCAACCTTTCCAGGAATGGCAGGTTGTTTATATTGGCCCAATTCAATGGATCAGGGGCTCCAGTATATTCTGATGGCCATGGATACTGCCACAGGTTTGGGTTTTGCCTACTCTGTAGTTCAGGCCAACCAGTGACATACTGTAGCCCCCCTTGAACAACTGCCAGTAATCCATGGTCAGCCCTTGTTAGTGGAAAGTGACAGAGGTACTCACTTTACAGGGGTACAGACCTGGGCTAAGGACAATGACATACATTGGCAGTTGCATGTTCCTTACTGATCCCAAGAAGCTGGAATGATTGAATACTTTAACGGACTCCTAAAAGAGAAGCTGAAGGCCTTGGCCCCCACTGGAAGAGGTGGCGGCACAAGTGCCCATGGCACTATGGCTTTTAAATGAGCAACCTAGCCATACTGGGCAGGCCCCCTTTGATAAAGTAATACGAATGCCCCACACTTTGAAAGTAACAGGAAACTCTAAGAAACCCTGGTTGTAACTTAAACAACTCTTACTCTTACTCTTACTCTTAACTCTTACTCCTTGTACCTAAACCCTTGGTCCTGGGGCAGCAAGATGTCTGGGAGTGGCCCTGGATTGTGCAGGTTTCTCAGATGCCATGGGTTGCACACCTGGAGCCATGGGACCTGGGAAAGAAGGCCCAGTTACAACAGAACCCTTGGACAGCTGCCTGGCTCTGCCCAGTGTACGTCACCCTTTGCCCATGGGCAGAAGGCATGATTTTGAAAGGTGCACAGGTCATGAGACTATGGTCTATTCTCTTTTATACCATGGAAGATGTTCCTAATCCTTTACCTCCTACCCAGGGTGCTTTGGTGTGGTACCATCACTCTGGAGTGGCATCTAGTTCAGCCCCTGTTCTCTCACAAGATGAGCATGTCACCTGCATCCTCCCAGAAGGGGAAGACTTACCTATGATGGTCTCTGTCTGTCTCTGTCTCTATCACTTTCTCTGTCTGTTTCTCTCTCTCTCCTGTCCTACTGTGCAGGTTGACAGCAGGGAACAGCCTGCTTTACTGGGCACACACCTTTGCAAGACTGAACAACTCCTCCCACTGCTGGGTCTGCACTGAGCTACCAGTGGAAGCTGCTTATGGTCTCCAGTGACAAATTGCCTCCACTACTGCAGACAACTGGACTACCTTACCAACCTGGAACCACAGCATCCCAGAATGGGATGAGCGGTACCACATAATAGAGGACTTGTTTTGCCAAAACTGTAATAATGCTTACCCCTTTGTTGGAATATGCTAGAAAATGGATGAGGCTGGTTAACCAGGGAACATGTAGAGCTTGCAAGCATAACACCTTTTTGTATAGAACAGATTAACCAGTTTGTAACTAATCAAATCGTTGTGTTGTTGCTCCAAGAACTATGTCAGAATGTCACTTGTTTACTGGATACAAACTGGTGGTGGAATGAGTGGAAACTAATAGGGACCAAACCCACTGATTTTCTCCCAGATGGCTATCTCTGGGTTTGTGGACATTATGGCTGGCCGTACTTCCCTGCCCATTGGACAGGAAGGTGTACATGGGGAAGGCCTTACATACAGGGATTAATACTCCTGACTCTTCCCCATAAGCCTAATAATTGGGACCTTGTATATAACCACTGGCACCATGTGCGCCAGGCCACAAGGTGAGTTTTATTCTTTAGCCTTGTTTGTTCCAGGAGGTGGTACTATATAGATGTAGAGCTACAGGTAGAAGCCTTAGCCCAACATGTTGCCGAAGATTTAAATAGTCCCATCGGGCTCTTTCCCTTTTAATGGATGAAACCATCCAGATGTGGAAGGTGGTTTTAGAGAATAGAATGGCGTTGGACATATTCACTGCTGCCCAGGGTGGAACTCATGCTCTTCTTCATGAAAAATGCTGTGTATGCATTCCAGACCACTAGCAGCAGGTACAGCAAGCCTTAACGGAGACGGATGTGGAAGTACAGGCTAGTCAGGCCTTACAGGAGGACCTGCTAACAACCCGGTGGAACTCATTGGGCTCCTACTGGAGATGGGTATTGACTGTCCCCACCTGTGTGGTTGGATAATTAATAGTCACTTGTTGCACCCTCTATTACTGTTGTGGTATTGGGCCCTGTATAGAGCATGGGATATAAAGCTAACTCCAGAAACTCATAAACAGCTTGTTTAAACATGCCAGAATATAGCTTCAGAAACTTGTCTGGACATGTCAGCATGGGGCTCAGACCAATATGTCTGTGCTGCAGTTTATAACAAATCCTTAGATCATTTCACCTCTGATGGACTTAGGTCATCAATACATTTGGACTACTGACAGGAGTCTGGCGGGGTTCAATAAGCATGGATGAGCTTACGAAAGACACCGGGCAATGCCCATAAAATCCTATAAAGACACTGGCCTTCCTATAAGTAGCGTATGGAGCTTTGCTTATGTCACAACAGTCTGCCCGTGTGTATAACTCTGATCCAGCGACTTTCTCTGGTCCTGCTCTTCTCACTGACTGAGGATCAGTACAACTCCAAACAGCTTTACACCCAAGCCAACTCCTGAATCTCCTCTTCCATTCCTGGACTTGGTTCATTATTTCCTACTCCCTGTTTGTTTGTATTGTGATATTTTGCTCATTAATTGAAGTGCTCTAAATATATAGAATTTGCATGTTGTCTAGCACACTTATTCAACCTAAATTGTTAGATTTGGTCGTGTGAAGTATATTGTTTGATGCTCACTCATTGCTAATTGGCTTTGGCAAAACATCCACCCAGCATCCGAATTTAACTTAATTTTACTTAGACAATTTCCTGATAAGTTCGTGTGCTTTAATCTTGAGTGTTGAATAAACCTCGTGACATTGTGGAAAGACACAAATTGTGTGTGATGTGACTTATTAGGCTTAGGACCTTGCGGCCCCATTGCTCATAATAAGCCCAATGTAATGTTCTTTGGGTCAAGTCAGCCACCACCATCCTGTAGAAGGTAGAGTGTAGGACCCAGGGGGAGTGCAGGCTGGTGGTAAGGATATGCCTCTACTCATTCCACGTAGCAGCACATGAGAGATTAGGTATGTAAGGATGACTAGGCAGGTCATGCTGAGCAGCTGTAGATGTGTATATAGTTATGTAAGCATGACTAGGTAATATGCAACATGCATGCTGGTGTGACATGCAACATTTTGCCTGGAACCCTATATAATGGCTGTATGTAGCATAAAGCTGCTGTTGTTCTCCTCTGGATGGCGAATCTGCATGTTTTCTTCTCGCTGAGGATCACACCTCTGAAACCTCCTCTGCAACCACAGCTGGCCCCTGACATAAGGGAAGACTGAAATAGCCTTTCTGAGGATCTGTATTCACCTTAGAAAGGCAGGTGCAAAATCCCCAGTGATACTGGGAAGGGAGGTCTCTGAAGAATGCCCAGAGCTCTATGTATTGGTTAGGATTCTTCATGGCAATGTCAAATTTTAGACAAATTTATTAGCGGTTATAATACAATTTACACAATCTTGGGAGTTCCTGGAAACCAGTTTTGAAAAATGTAAAACAGAAAATCAGCAGCCAGGAGAAATACCTAACCTTGTCCCAGAACTAGTTTTTGTTTCAGAAAATCTGCTATTGCTACCTCACACAAAAGAAACATACAATGCTGGACCAAATTCTAGAACTTCTGTCAGAACTATCTTGAAGAAGTGAAGGTTTCTGGTTGGAAGAAAAACCCACCTTCCCACTCTTGGCTGCTTCCCCATTGCTCTCAGTTCCTCTGACTGGCACAGAATTTTAAGGAAGGTCTATCACCCTAGCTGCAAACTAATAGTAATGAACCTGTTAATGATCTGCATGGCCAATGTAAGGACATTAAAAAGAGATGGTTGGCGCAGGTGTGGGCAAGTGAAATTCCAGTATCTACCACATACTTCAAGAGAGAAAATCAAATGTAGAAATTTTAACAATCAAAGGAAGACAATGGTAAGTCATGATACACCTGTGTAGTAAGATAACTGAAAACTTTCTGTTACTTATTTCTAATTTAATTACCTTTGGACTAATATGATTCCAATACTTTTACATTTTTAATACTTGTTTTTGACCAAAAATACGTTCTATCCTGGTGAATGTTGCATGTCTACTTGGAAAGAATGTGTATTCTGCAGTTGTTTGACAAGCTGATCACATAGGTCAAATTGGTTCATACCTTTTGTTTTCTGCATCCTTCTGATTGCCAGGCTACTTGTTCTATCAATTACCGAGAAAAGGGTGTTGAATTCTTTAGATGTCTGCACACTTGTCTATTTCTCCTTTCAGTTAGTTCTATCAGAAAAAGGAGAGAAAATAGATATCATGAAAATTGGAGACCAGTAGAGTAGTGGAAGGAAATTGGGGGAGGCAGGAGAGGGAAGGGGGAGGTAGGGGGAGGGAAACAGATCAATTTATGCTGTGTGGATGCATAAATGTATCACTATGAATCTCACTATTATGTATAATTATAATGTACCAATAAAAATTAAAGAAAAGTCATAAATCAAAAACAAAACAAAACAACAAAAATTGCCTCATGTATTTTGAGGCGCTATTTTAGATATATACACTTAGGATTGTATATATTCTATAGAAATTGACATCTTTGAATTTTCTCAATGTGTCTATCATTAGTTATATTCCTTGGTCTGAAGTTTATTTTGTATGATAGTAATAGAGCTAATCTAGCTGGCTTTTTGCATGGCATACATTTTTTAATTCTTTAAAGTTTTAACTGTATATTTATATTTAAAGTGGTATTTAGTGGACATATTTAGAGAAGAGAATTTTGTATCTCTACTCTAAATATAGCATGATATGTATATAAATATATATTTATATATGTGTATGTAGAAAATCTATCACTCACTCTAAAAACTAATATACTTTACCTATCTATCTTGTTTTCCCCTACAGTGGACATTCTATGAATTTTATATTGAGTATGGAAACTTTTTATATTTAGCCTAATTGGCTGAGTTTAAAACTACCATGTTGGTATTTGCTTTCTTTTTGTCCTTTCCGTTTTGTTTCCCCCTTGTTTTACTCTTTTCCTGAACTTCATTTTGGATTAATTGATTTTTATAGTATTTCATTTCATCTTTACTATTGACTTATCACTATTGCTTTTGTCTTATTACTTATTTATTTTATATTAGAAATTGCTTTAGGACTTTCATTTTGACTTAGTCTACTTTCAAGTAATATTATACCCTTACATGAAATCTATGAATGTTACAACAGCACATACCACTTCTTGCTTGGCCGTTTATGATATTGCTGTCAAGTAATTTAATCCTATGTTTTTTATAAACTCTACAAAATATTTCATTGTACTTTTATTTAAAGAGTAAACTTATCTTTTTGTTTAACTTTTTATTTTGAAATAATTTTGTACTTACAGAAATGTTGTACAAATAGTACAAAGATTTCTCAGCTTCCCCCAATGTCTTACATGACTTAACACAATTTTTAAGACCAAGACTTTAATATTTGCATGATGTTATGAACCAAACTGAAAATTTTATTAGAATTCTTTCACTATTAGAAAAAAATTCAAAGCAAGAAAGACTTTTATATTAAGTCACATATTTTGGTTATTTTTGGTGCTTTTTGTTATTTTATAGAGATACAAATTTTTACTTGATATCATTTTTTCTTCCTGGAGAGCTTCCCTTATCATTTCTTATAATACATATCTGCTAGAGACAAATTTTCTTAGCTTTTAGTTGTCTAAAATATTTTTAGAATTTTTAAAATTTATTTTTAAAGGATATTTTCACTAGATGTGGAATTTTAGGTTAGCAGATTTTTCTATGAGTCCTTTTACGATGTAATTCCGTATTTTTTTCTGGCTTTCAGTTTTTTACCTAAAGTTTGTGATCATTTGTCCTTGTTCCTCTTGTGTAAGATGTCTTTTTCCTATGGATTCTTTAAAGGATTCTCTATTGCTGGTTCTCAGCAATTTAATTATGATGTGTCTTGGTGATTTTTTTTTCATCATGCTTTGGGGTTTGCTTGGTTTCTTAAATTGGAGTGTGTAGTTTCCATAAAAATTGGAACATTTTAATCATTATTTATTTAACTTTTTTTTGCCTCTCAATTCTGTCTTTTTGGAACCCAAATATCAATTGATAATGTCCCCCATAAGTCACTGAAATTCTGTTTCTATTTTTAGTATTTATTCTCTGTGCTTTATTTTGAAAAGGTTTTTTTTTTAACTAGGTCTTCAAGTTCATGGATACTTATTTCTGCAGTTTAATTAGCTATTACTTCAACAAGTTTTACATTTTAGATATACTTTTCATATCTAGAAATTCTATGGATGTTTTCATATATTTTAGTGTTTTCTGTTCTATTTGTGCTTTCCTGTAAGTTTCATCCTCTCATTCCATTATCTTTTTTATTTCTAAAACTATTCTATTGACACTTGGTAGTTATAGATCTTATTTTCCATATTTTTCTGGCCTTTTTAAAATGTCTAGTAATTTTATTTGATGCTATATCTTGTAAATATTTCACTGGTGATTGTTGGACTTTCTTCTTTTAATTCTTCTTTTATTTTTGTCTGTCCGATAATGTTGTATACAGATAGTTTCATCAATTTAGGATTGTTTTAAAAATGTTTGCAACATGTTCAGAGTAGCCTCCCATCTAGGGGAAGTTCAGTCCTACTGCCAAGGTGTGGTCCTTCTGTTCTCTGCTTCATACTTCAGGAATTAACCTGAATTCTGTTCTGTGTGATGGGAACTTGAATTGTTCAGTCTTTGTTTCCACTTATTTCCTCAGTCTTATTTAATTTCAGCTTGTTCATGCACAAATTAATATTTAACAACAGATGTAAGGGCAAGACAAAGAGATTTCTGGAGGCTTTTTTTTTTCCTGCATATCTCCCCCCCCCCCAGCCCCGTTCTGAAAATATGTCAATACAATACAAATTTCTTCTTTCTTCCCAAACTCTGATCTTTCTGTTCTGAACCCAGTACGTCTGCTTCCCCTGCTTGTTCAGAAAGTATTTCGACTCATAAACCTTGCTTGTTTTATTCTATTGCAAATCTAAATCTTGTATTGAATGTACAGACAGCAGCCAAAAAAAAAGTCTAAAAATAGTTGTTTCACCTTCTTGGAATAGTTTTATATTTGTTCACACTGAGGAATTTAGTCTGTCCCAGTTCTTCCATGATGGGCAGAAGTGGAAATCCATTAGATGATTTTATACAGGAGATTGGCATGATGTGTTACATATTTTTTTTTACTTTTTTATTACATTTATTGGTGCATTGTAGTTATACATTTTGATAAGTGTCAGGTGCTAAGTGTTACGTGAGTGTCATTCTAGCTGCTTTGTGGAGAAAAAACTTTTGAGAATCAGGGTGAATGAAGAGAGAGCTTTTCAAAGTCCTTTAAAGTTGTATAAGAGGGTGACAATGAATATGTGGGTAGCAAGCTTTCAGTGGATTTTGTAAAAGTGACTGGCTGGTTTTACGATGTGTTCATGAGATGAGGTGATAGCTTGTTGATGATTTCAACATAGTAGGGTATAGTAGGAGAAAAATCCAGAGAAACATCAAGAATGAACAAAGTTTTTGTTTGTTTGTTTGTTTTGCTTTGTTTCCGTGATCAACTGAGTGAATGGGGATGTGAGTATAAGAGATTTTAGGGAGCATAGAAGAAACAAGAGTTCATTTTGGGACAAATTAATCTTAGTAAGCCTGTCAGAAATCCAAATTAGATATGAAAGTTAGAGAATCTGAGGCCAATATTTTGTGAAAGTAAGAAGTTAACAGTTTCTAGGCTTTGATATACTTTTTTTTTTGAATTTTCAAATAGAGGATGAAATTTTCTGTGTGTTCTCAGAACCGTGTTTCTAAGTAGCATCTTGTGTGACCAGTGTTCTGTAGAATGGTTTTTGGCAATTTTACTTGGGCAGAGAAAAGCCACCGAATGTTTTAAGGGAGATGACATGGACTAAAATGGTTTATAAAGGTTATTTTGGCAGGGATATGATTTGATGAGAAAGAAGCTGGAAGCCTGGAGAACAGATGGGAGCCTGTTGATATCAGCAGTTAGACATTTGGGATGAGCGTCCCCATGAAGGATGACAGTGAATCAAACTGAGTATTTAGATGTGAGACAGAATGGAAAGGACAAAAAACCATCAGAAATATTGCTTTGTTTTTAAGACATATGTGACCCCAGATGGTACCATAAAAGGTTTAAATGAAAAAAAAAATCAATATAGGTGATATTTGATGAATATTTGTTCTATGACTGAAATATATAGATATAACATATTTCGGTCATATATATATATATATATACATATATATATATATATATATTCCATTGGCTAAGAATATGTATATATATTCCATATATATATAACTCTAGTTATAATCCATATATTTCAGTCAACTTATATTTGTGTGACTTTCGTGTTACTTTCCTTCACCAAGACTTTAAAGAAACAATACCTTCCCTCTATTATTGCTCTGTAGTTATTTTAAAAATAGTTATTTGATTTCATATAAATAGATTTCTTGTTTATTTCAGGGTTTTTATAATGCTATTTCTTTTGTGGTGCTTTTTCTGAATAAAAGGAAGGTGAAATACTGATCTTCTCATGATTGGATGAAAGCAGAATGAATGGAAACTAATAGTCACTCAAATTCTATACTAATCAGTTAATTACTCATCTTCCAGGTATGAAACATAAATTCTAATTCTTGAGCCTTGTATTTTGTGATATCTTGATTTATTGTTTAGCTGTAGTTATGTGAGTAATCTTCTTGGTTAAGGAAGGAATTGCTAAATGGATATTGAAAGAACTGTATTAGTCTGGTTTTTTTTTTTGCTACAACAAAATTCCCTAGGCTGGGTACTTTATAAAGAAAAGAGGCTTATTTAGTTCATGGTTTTGGAGGCTGAAAGTCTAATATTGGGCCTCCACATCTGTTTAGTCTCTGATGAGGGCCTTCTGGTGGATAGTGTCCTAATGGCAGATCAGAGCACATGTGGAAAAGATCACATGGCGGGAGAGGCAGATGGACTCAGGGACCAGGCTGTGTATCTGTATCTATCATCTATCTATCTATCTATCTATCTATCTATCTATCTATCTATCTATCTAACTATCTATCTATCTATCTATCTATCTATCAATTGATCTATCCATCCACATTTGTGAGAGCTACTCATTCTGATACCAGCATTAATTTCTTCTGGAGGCAATGTCCTCATGATCTTAGTTACTTTGCACTAAGCCTTGTTTTATTTTGTTTCTTTGGGTACTGGGGATTTTCCTGGGGCACTCTTCTGAGCTACATCTCTTTTTATTTTGAAATGGGGTCTTGCTAAATTGCTGAGGGTCTCACTAAGTTGCTGAGGCTGGCCTAGAACTTACAAACTTCCTTTCTCAGACTCCCAAGCAATGGGATTACAGGAGTGTGCCACTGCACCAGGCCAACCTTGTCTCTTAAAAGTTCCACTGTACAGCCGGGCGTGGTAGCGGCGTACGCTTGTAATCCCAGTAGCTGGGAGGCTGAGACCAGAGGATCTGGGTTCACAGCCAGCCTCAGCTACTTAGTGAGGCCTCCGCAACTTAGTGAGACCTGGTTTCAAAATAAAGAATAAAAAAATAGGGCTGGGGTGTAGCTCGGAGGTAGAACGCCCCCCGGATTCAATCCCAGTAACGAAAAATAAAGTTCCACTGTACCAACACTGCTGCATTGTGGACCAAAATCCTAGTGCATCAGTCTTTGTGGGACCATATCCAAATCATAGCAAGGAGTTTGAGACCTATTAAAGCCTTTATAATTTTCTTCAGTGTGAAATAGATGTGGCAAAATCAGACAACAGCTCCCAGGATTGGTAACTTTGGTTTAATGATATGATGAGAGGAGGAAATTAAAAATAAATGGAAGTGTTTCACAAATATTCCCATAAATGCAAGCAATACAAACACTGATGAGTACAAAAAGAATCTGAACGTGGTATTCTCATGATGAAAAAAAATATGGACAAATAACGCAACGATGAAATCTGTATGGATAGGAGAAAGCCCCTGTGTCTGGGGAAAATAATTAAAAGCAAGATGTTCAGAGGGAATGAATAACTTGGAAATAGTATTGTCAAGAAGACCTATGGTGATAGAGAAAAACAAATTAGAAATGAGGCTGAAATGTGCTATTACCCAAGAATGCCATTATGATTTTTGAGCCATCTATGGAAACATCCCATTATCAAGCAGAAGGGAGCATGGTGCCTCTTCACAGGGTCGACATGCGATCGCAATTGGAATAATAAATACTCTGTTTGGGGGATCTCATTACCAGGAAATTATAGTCAAAATGGAAGAAATGTGGAGAAGCGTAATAATAGTGGTTAGGAACTGTCAGGATTGCTTTCTAAAAGAGATTATTTAAAAATTAAATAGCTTGGTAAGGGCAACAAAGAGACTGAGAAAGTTTACCATCACATGGTGTTTGTTAACGCTAAAGAGACATGTCAATCATTTAGCATGGCAATAAAGGCTATAGTTAGAAGCAATTTAGTGATATTAGGAAAAGGAGAATTGAAGCAACAATCGTTAAGATCCACGCGCACACTGACTGAAGAATGTGCTTGGAAGAGCGGACTAGTTCTATACTTTGCAGTTTTGTATTTCATGATTCTGAGAATTTCTAAGTATCTTATGTGTTCTCCCCCCCTTTATTCCCTTTCCTTCTGATAGTTTTTATCCCTCTCATTTGAACTGTAAGTTCTGTGTTCTTTTGTGTCAACACGTTTTATGGATCATCTGTGGATTCCTTCCCACTTAAATACACTAGCTTTTAAAATTTATGTTTCAGCCTTGAGCCAGCAGTCATTTTGCAAGCACTGAAAGCAACCTTTTCCTCACAAATATACTTTCCTTTAATCCACAGGGATATCATATTTTCAGGTCTATATAATACATTCCTGTAACCTGAAGTTACAGTGTTTCAATAAAAGGTATCAAAACGGCACAGCTATCAGTAACTCACTTAAAGGGTTTTATCATGACATTGTTATTAAGTTAAACATTTCCTAGCAAACAAGTTTGTGTTCATGTGAACTTTTGCTGGGCGTGGTGGCGCACGCTTGTAATCCCAGTACTTTGGGAGGTGGAGACGGGAGGATCTGGGTTCGCGGCCAGCCTCAGCTCTTTCTCTCTCTCTCTCTCTCTCTCTCTCTCTCTCTCTCTCTCTCTCTCCTTAGTGAGGCCCTCCGCAACTTCGTGAGACCCGGTTTCAAAATAAAGAATAAAAAAATAGGGCCGGGGGTGTAGCACGGAGGTAGAACGCCCCTGGGTTCAATCCCTGGTACTGAAAAAAAAAAGTGAACTTTAAATGGGGTTGGCTTTGAGATAATGTGTATAGTGAAAGAGAAAAATATAGAGTCACACAGAAATGTAAATATTCTCTTTTATTGTGGGACAGCTGCTTTCTTTTGAATGGCATCATTTCCATAGAGTCCTGCCATTTAAATTTTATAAAGAAGTAACTGTAAGAAGCAAAACTGGAGAGATGCTTTGGAAAAACAAATGTCTTGGTCCCTAGTCTTAGAGAAATAAATATCAAAAGCAGATGAAACTATGAGCAATAAAGACATTAGTACTCAAGGATCGCCAAAGTACCTTTGCTGATGCCTGATCATAGCTCTTGAGTCCCCTTAGGAGAAATGTTCTCTCAATCCAGAATTAAAGTACTCCATGTTCTTTACAAAACTCATACCATTCTCAGGATGTCTGAAGGGTGATGTGGGAGAATTTATCCCACAAGTACAAACAGAGAAATATGTATTTAATTGCTCTTATGCTATGGAAAAATATTAAATTTATATCTAGGGAATTTCTTTCTCTGCCCTCCTTTCTTGATACTTTTTCTTTTTTCCCCTTTTCTTTTCCTTGCCCTTCTTCTTCAATTACCTGTGACTAGCTGTGAGATATTATGGGTAATCTAAATGTTATAGCCTGTGTGTCATAAGAAAGGTGAGACATTGCCCTTTTTCTGTTCAGATGATGCCCCTGCCACGCATGTGGTACCTGAGGCCCTTTCTGAAGTAGGAAAGGTAGGCTGTGGGTCACAGGTATAGGCAGAGCTTCCTATAGGCAGAGCTGCTGGTGGTAGGTAGCACCCAGGTTTATTCCTTGTGTTTGTTACAAATTATCCCAAGACAGTAGCGGGTAACTCAAAGTCCTCCAGAGCCTGCACATAGCGCAATACTCAGGAAGAGAGACAGTTCCTGATTTTAGAGAGAAAATAGTCTTCTCTAACTCATGAGATACTTCTTATCTCTGGGTTCCAGTCCAGTTCAAAAGCAGATTGGACCTTTACCTTGAGAAGTTTGCTAGCCTCGTTTGATAAGAGTGCATCATTGTGAGCTGCTTGGTTCTGGCTTACCATTTTTAGTTTGGAGATAGAAGAAATACACGTGAAGCCTGGAAATAGAGCTCTTGCGTTAACTGTCTTACTTTGCTAAGGCTGTGAAGATAGGGAGAAAAGGCAAGGAATTAGAAGTGGAACATTTTTATTACCTATATGGCATGATTACATGTCTTAGGTAGGGAAGCTCTAAGTGCAATGGAAGACTAAATCTAAGGAGGACAGTAATAGAAGAGGAAACAAAGGGTAGTGCCCAAGAGTATACTGCATTAGCATGCTAATACGGGATACGGAACTTAGAGGACATGGACATCAGTTCCTAGTCTTTGTCTTTTACAAAACTAAGTTTAATATATGCATATGTTCACCGTACACACACACACACACACACACACACACACACACACACACACATGCATTGTGTTAGTTAGCTTTATCTGTCACTGTGACCAAAATACCTGATGTGAACAACTTAGAAAAGGAAAGATTTATTTGGGTTCATGGTTTCAGAGGTTCAGTCCACAGTCAGCTGGCTGCAAGGCAGACACATCAGAGAGAGATGAGAGGAGGGGCCCAGGACAGACAGAGTCCTAACCTCCTGCAGCCATGCCCCGCTGAGCCTTGTTACATTGGGAACCTGTTTCTACACATGAGCTTGGGGGGACATTCCAAACCTAAATCATAATGTGCCCCTACTTAGAGTTTTTTTTTTGCATTATAGATGGTTTATTTAAAAATTGGAAATTATAAAAAAATCACAAGATTAGAATAAATGAATAATACTTATGTACCAAAGATATAATTGGAAAATCATTGTTTATATCTTTTTGTTTTATCCAGGTTTTTAAAATATAATTGTAATTATCCTGTAGTTTGTATCTTATTTATTTTTAACCTGAAATGATAATAAGCATTTCATGTAATTATATAAATTCTTTCTAAACATATTTTTAAGTATCTTTTAAAAATATACAAAGCAGATAATTTTATAGTTTAACCATTTTCTATATTTGAGGCCTTTGATTTTTCTCTGTTTTGCTAGCTCTTTTTCATTTAAAAAAATATTTCCCTCTCTTTATTTTTCCTTCATTCTATTTCCCTCCTGTTACAATACATATCCTATGACAAACCTTTGGGATATGTCTGGAGTTTTAAGACAGCCTTATTTCAGGGAAATATTTATATCCATTAATTTTGGATTTTGAGAAATATCATGAAAAGGAGAAAACCAAGATAAAAACAACATTCCTCCAAGAGTAAATCTGGAATCAGGTTTGTATATGTTTCTATGCATATGTGTATACCTGTTTGTGTGTATGTCTGTCTATATGCATGTGTGTATGACTGTGTATGTATGTATGCAAACTTGTGCATACATACATGTATACTTTTTGTTAATATGTATGCAAGTGTTTATGTGCACATCTTTGCACATGTGTGACAGATTGGAGATATGGGGATGTCAGCTCGTCTACAGCTAAGATTGAGTAGGAGATGAGTAGCTACATCAAACTAAATTTCTAACATTTATTCCTAATTCAACAGCCTTGATAGCATGGCCTCATGCTTTTGGGTTTAATGTGACAGCTGGTGTGGGCACCTTCTTCAATCCAGATTCTCTAGTATCTGATTGCCTTGAAAGAAAGGGGAGGAAGAACCATGAGTTTCAACTCTACTGGTAACTCCTTGACTTCAAGGTAATACCCACAGCAATCTGTGATATAACTCCACATTGAGTATACCAAGAAGAACAGTAACTTTCTGGCTTCAAGAGGCTACTTAGAAGGAACTTCAGCATTGCCTTTGAGCACTGAGGATGGGAAAGCTCAGGGCCTACAGCTCAGGCAGAAAGGCCACCGCGAAATAACAGCAGAGTTGCAGGCTGGAATAGCCCCAGGTAATTCACAGTCTATGGAAGGCACTACTAATGATCTTAGAAGAAATTTCTTATTTATTTTATTTTTGAAGCTTCTCCAAATGTACAATTTTATTTTTATCATATTTGAAGAGCCAAATTTCAAAATATGAACAATTAAGGCCTCCTTATGTGGGATTTCTCATGTTACTCCAAATACATTTTTTTGGTCAGTGTAATTTTTTTTTAAAATTCAGCTATGCTTCTTTTCTTGTCATTTTAACAAATTTTATAGAAAACTAGCTTGCCCACATATTTAATAATTAAAATTATGATAAAATATATTTATACATGCAAACCTAAAACATAAACAATAAGTTGAAAAAAATTAAAATTGTGGTGAAAGTAAGTTGTTTTAAGCATAAATCATGTGTTTGAACATAGTTTTTTTTTTAAATAGAGCACAGCCTTTCATTGTTTCTAAGCAATTACTATTTTCATGAAAAGTATGTCAAAATGGATAGAGTTAAACCTCAACTGGGTACTTAATACAGACAGAATTTGTGTTTATTTCTGTTTAAACTTTATCTTCCTAAAGTATCTCTCCGGAGATTTCAAAGGGATGGAACATTACAGGGCACATTAAACATGTCTTTATATAGTAAAACAGTTTTTATTCTGACCCACTCTTGATTACTCAATTATATCTCTCTCAAGGCAACATTTCTCTGGCCCAACTAGTGCTACTAAATATAAAAGTTTAAAATATAATTTGTAAAAATGTAATTTGAATTAGAGTGGCAGTATCTTCTCTTTGCCAACTGGCTTCTTTAAAAAGACTCAGCCTGGGTAGGGGAGTGATGCATTCTATCTGAGCCCACAGTACTGCAGGAACTATGCTTACCTTTTTTATCCTTTTTTTTTAACATGCTTTTATTGGTGCATTGGAGTCTCACATCACAATGAATATCTATTTGATGTTAATTTACATGCACACAGCTCTTAGTGTCACCCCTGCCTCCCCCCACCCATATGACGTACCGAGAATGATGTTGGTATATTCTCACATGTACACATTGTTTATGATAGTAATTCCACTGATTCACTTCTTTCTTGCCCTTCCCCTTCCCTTGTACCACTTCCCTTGCCCCACTAAGGGTTCTCCATTATCAACCAGAGTCCCTTGTGTGTCCCAACTACTCCCTAGGTTGCACATATAATGAAAACATATGTCCCTTCTTTTTTTGTGATTGGTTGATCTCGCTTAACACAATCTTCTCCAGATCCTTCCATTTTCTTGCAAATGATGTTATTTTGTTCTTCTTTATTGCTGAGTAGAATTCCATTGTGTGTATTTCCCACAATTTTGTAATCCATTCATCTGTTGATGGACATCTAGGTTGGTTCCATAATTTGGCCACTGTGAATTGTGCTGCTATGAACATGGGTATGCATATATTACTGTAGTTTTCTAGTTTCAATCCTTTTGGTATGATACCCAGTAGTGGTATAGCCGGATCATATGGTGGATCCATTCTCAGTTTTCTGAGGAATATCCACACTGATCTCCACAGTGGTTGTACTAGTTTGCAATCCCACCAACAGTGTAGAAGAGTCCCAATTTCCCCACATCCTCTCCAACATTTGTTGTTGTTTGACTTCTTTTTTTTTTTTTTGTGGTACTGGGGATTGAATGCAGGGGCATTCTACTTCCGCGCTACACCCCGGGCCCTATTTTTTTTATGCTTTATTTTTGAAACCGTTGTTTGACTTCCTAATGATTGCCATTCTAATTGGGGTTAGATGAAATCTTACAGTAGTTTTGATTTGCATCTCCCTGATTGCTAATGATGTTGAACATTTTTTCATGTATCTATTAGCCATTTGTATCTCTTCTTTTGTGAAGTGTCTACTTATTTCAGTTGCCCACTTCTTGATCAGATTATTTGTTTTCTTAGTGTAAAGTCTTTTAAGTTCTTTGTATATCCTAGATATTAGAACTCTGTCAGAAGGAGAGCTTACAAAGATCTTCTCCCATTCCGTAGGCTATCTCTTGATGGTTTCCTTTGATGAGAAGAAGCTTTATAGTTTAATGCTATCCCACTTATTAATTCTTTTTTTAATTTCCTGTGCTTTGGAGGTCTTGTTGAGGAAGTTTCTACCTGTGCCTATATGTTGGAGTGTTGAACCTATGCCTTCTTCTAATAATTTCACAGACTCTGGTCTAACTTCCAGGTCTTTGATCCATCTTGAGTTGACTCTTGTGCAGGGTGAGAGGTAAGGATTTAGTTCCATTTTTCTACAGGTAGATAACCAGTTTTCCTAGCACCATTTGTTGAAAAGACTGTCCTTTCTCCAATGTATGTGTTCAGCACCTTTGTCAAAAATCAATTGACTATAAGTTTGTGAACTTGTTTCTGTATCTTCTATTCTGTTCCACTGGTCTATGTGCCTGTTTTTGTGCCAGTACCATGCTGATTTTATTACTATAGCTCTGTAGTACAATTTGAAGTCAGGAATTGTGATGCCTCCTGCATGGTTCTTATTGCTGAGAATTGCTTTGGCTATTCTGGGTCTTTTGTTTCTCCATATAACATTAATGACTGATTTTCTAGATCTGTGAAAAAATGATGGTATTTTGATAGGGATTGCATTGACTCTGTCAAAACCAATCAAATACCTAGGAATAAACTTAACCAAAGTGGTAAAAGACCTCTACAATGAAAACTATAGAACACTGAAGAAAGAAATTGAAGAAGATCTTAGAAGATGGAAAGATCTCCCCTGCTCTTGGATAGGCAGAATAAATATTATCGAAATGGCCATTCTGCCTTTTTTACCCTTTACCATGACCCATAGCAAATGGACAAAGTAAAGTGTTCTTCTCTGAAATACATGGCTTAATTTTTACTCAGCTTTTAGGAGATGAGGCAAGATGCAAACAAATCCTCTGGCAGGGACTATGTGAATGGACTAAGATTCTGAGATGGCTGGAGGTCATCTGATGACTTTATTCTCTACAAACCTACCTGCTTTCAGATGACACATTTGAAGTCAGACCTCATTTTATTTAAGCAGGGAACTTAAACCACCTATAGCAAGATTTAGAGTGGGTTATTCAACATATGAAATTCTCTTAAAAAAAAACACAAGGCTACAGTATTCACTGTACCATGAGCCAGCATTCTTTTGCAACTGATTCTGAAAACCTTACTTATTTCCTAAACCAGCTTATTATATTTAAAAAGGTGAAAAAATGTCATACTTAAGTTTTCAAGTTTCTTTAAATCAACAAAGACATTACCAAAAAAAAAGGAATTTTACTCTATTTAAGAGGATTTTCTAATAATATTCTTAGTCAATGAAGTCAAACTTGTCCAGGGTCCCAATTTTTGTTCTTAATTGATAAAATCTGAGTATATTCATACTCATAAAGGCTTTTTACAATGTACTATTTATACATATATAAAATAAATTTTAGAGTTATTAAAAGAATGAATTAAGAGTTGGCATTAATCTTTGAACAAAAAGGATTCCAAAATCAATTACTTTACCAATAAAATGTAATTTCATTTTAAACTGTAAGTTTTCAAATTTTATAAAATAATTTCCCTACCTAAATACTACGAAGGATATTGCATTAACTTGTCCTCTAAATACAAGTGTTAGTTAAGGGAAAACAGGCAACATGTTCGTACCTAACATACACCTTTCAAAGAAGCAGTAAAG
The DNA here is from genome assembly GCA_004027185.1 of Glis glis. NCBI lineage: Eukaryota > Metazoa > Chordata > Mammalia > Rodentia > Gliridae > Glis > Glis glis. The sequence goes on from PVJS01016089.1 coordinate 18,632, forward strand.
GATGAAGGATATTGAAGCTACATTAAAATATTAGCTTTATGATTTAAGAGTTGCATTCATGAGAGTGAAATTAGAGAGTAATTATTGTAAATGTAAAGATTTTAATAGAACTCAAAATATAAACTGGCAAACCTGTTTGAGGAAACCATTCAGTTTGCTCTGCTAGAGTGGGGGGTAATCTGACAAGCAGTGTATTCAGCTTAAACCTCTGTTTTTTCCTTTCTTCCTGCGTTGAAGACATTTGTACAAGCAGACACGAATCACTGTAAGGCCAGCAAAGTAATAACCATTAGAGCAAGGATCCACTTATCTAAATCCTCACAGTCAAGCGGCCCTTCATTGGGAGGGGTTTTGCTTGAGACACTGGGTTTTGGAGGTTTTCCAGTGCAAGGAGATTGCCTTTAAGACATCTTGGAATTGGGGGCTTCCAAGTATTATCACTATCGCAGATAATTATGTTGCTTCCATTAAGGATAAAACCCTCTATGCATTCAAATATAACTGTGGCATTGTAGTAATATTTATTTCTAAATCCTTCTGTCTTCCATTTTCCAACACTGGATATGGGATATGGACATTTGACCACCTTACACTGAGGAGGATCACTAGTCTACTCTCCTTGGCCCGAACAAAAAAGCCTTTTCTCTCTGACAAGTGAAAATTCATCTTTTCCAGGGTTGTGATTACAACTGTAAGTTACTACTTCAAAATATTCAAATACTTCCTTGTCCATCGGGGTGTATTTTCCATTTTCTGCTTGTGGAGGTGACGGGCACAGGATCTTTATACACTGTGGGGGGTTCCCGCTCCACTGCAAGGTTGATTCTTTGAGCTGACAATATAGAGTTTCATTGCCAATCAGGTGAAAACTGTCATCACAAACAAATTTAACTTCTGTACCCATCTCAAAACTTCCATTTACGATGGTTACTTGGCCGTTTTCAGGATCTTCTTGAGCCTTACAAGATTTTTTGGTACAAGTATCCTTGGAAAGAGACGACCAGGAACCATTGACAGCACAGATAATGAAGTTGGTGGCTGAAGGCGGGCGTTTGTATCCTTGTTTACACTCAAAATGCACTTGTTCCCCAACATCATAATGGGATTTAGGTTAGCCCTTGATCTCCATGGTTTCAAATGCTGGTGGCTCACCACAGACAGATGGAGAACATGAGGGCAAGAACACCAGGGCCGCCAGCAGGATTCCAAGGAAGCACTGGGAAGGAAAGTTCCCATCGCAGCATTGCGGGGGCACCATGCACAGGGCAGGGATTGCCATTCTTTTCTTAGAGGAGCAGGAAAACAGAACCAGCCAAGTGGGGCAGTTCGCTGGGTCTGGCAATCCGACGCAACAATCCCCCAACTTGGGAAGTGTCAAAGGCTGTATGTGAGGTGGGCGTGGCCTAGGATGGAACTCACAACAAGTGTGTTAGAAGAGCTGAGACCCAGTGTGGGACTGGAAATCTCCTTGTTGATGCAAACTCACTGATAGAAGTAGGGAGTTTTGGGCCACCTAACTAAAACCACAGTACTCAATCTTTGTTCCTAAGCCTCTCTCTGCCCAATATTTACCTTTGTTTTCTGACAGAAAGATTCCAGGTTTTCAATCCAGAGTTACCAGGATTTTCAACATGGGGTTCTCCCCAACCCCCCAAAAAATAAACTCTAAGGCAAGTAAGTATTTGTGCACAAAAAGTTTATTCAGAAAACCCCAAAGTGCCCAAGTGAGGAATCAGAAAAAAAAATGAGATGAGGAAAGAAGAAAAGGCAATAAAAGATGTTTTAAAAAGTGAATTAGCCCTGTGGGCCCTAGGGGCTATATCCCACTATGGCCTCTTTAAGAAACTATGTGCAACACTCAGAATCAACCTACAGAGATTAGTAACCTGGGGCATTGCTGTATTTATTAGTATCTCCTTCTTTGACAGTAGCTTCAGGCTCATTAACACCCCCGTACCTCCAGGAAATGTATCTTTGCAGTTGAACAAAACAATAAGAAAGGAGATGGAACCCTTGAGGTGTAAATTTGTCGTGGCTGAAAATTGTATATTGCCACTAGCAGAACACTGCAGTCAGCTGAAGGGTATGGTTTGGGGCAAGAGCATCTACCGCACTGGGTTCGTCAGGTCTCTATTTCAGCTTACTGTTCTTGTGATTATGTGTTGCATACTTGGGATTGTTTCCCCTTTGCTTTCTTCTATCTAGAAATCAAGAGGTATATAGGGATCAGAGATAAACTATGCCTCCAAAGTTTATTCCAAACACTGTGTCATAGTTCTATTTTTTATATATTTTTACTGTTGCATTGTAATTATACACCATAGTGAGAGGTTCAAACTGATACAAACATACATGCACACACAGCACTGAAGGCATTTCTCTCTGAATCCCACCTTCTTCCACCGCTATCCATGTCAGTGCGACTGGTAGTTCTCTTAAACAACCAAAGCATGGGGGACATTCTGCAAGGAAGGTCAGCTGAAATGTCTGTTTTTCCTTGGAAAGAAAAATAATCAGACAGAAACAGGCTTGAAAAATGGAAGAAAAATGTGCTACTATAGCGGCCTCACTCTGAGGGTGACCTAATTGACTTCCTGTTTTGACTCGTAGCTTTGAATTTTCTTTTTTTTTACAGCCTAAATTCAAGTTTTCTGATGTCAGTATCCATTTCTTTATGTAGCATTTTTTTTTATTTTCCAGTTCTTCCTCATTCTACTTGTAATAAATCAACCTAGAAACATTTTTTATCTTTTCTGTGTCCTATCATTATTTCTTCTTAGTTAGAAAGAAAGAAATAAAGAAAGAAGAAAGAAAAGAGAAAATAGTTTATACTTCCTCAAAAAATACTTGCACCTTAACACATAAAGTTTTACTTTCGCTTCCAGTACTTCACTGAGAATGTTTTCATGGTACTCACCAAACACACTTCCAAATTCAGTCAGCATTTTTTTTTCTATTTGAATTTTCTAATTGCTCTGCTGAAATCAAAACTGTTGTTTACCACATCATAAACATCTCTATTTGTACAATTCACAGAGCTTAAGTTAAAAGCTGAGATCATCATCTCCCAAACCAGTCGCATTGCTTTTTCCTGTGCCAAATTTTCTCATTCTATTATATGTTTTATCTTGGTAACTTGCATCACCATCTACCTAAAGGGTAAGCAAAAAAGTCTTAGTCATTTCAGACAATTCTCTACCACTTATTTTCTGTATCTAATGTCATACAGTTTTTACTTCCTAAATAAAATCTCTTTCCAAAGCTACACAATAAATCATAAGACAATATTTCTCTGACCTTGTACCAATCTAATCTTTGTAAATTTCAGTCTCCAGCAAGATCTTCCTTCAACTTTCGCTGGTATTGCTAGTGAGTGTTTCATATTTATTAAGAACTTGACATTCCTTTGAGACCTGCTATTAGATTATTTAGCCCCCTGCTTCATTGTGGTATAATTGACAAAAATCATGTATATTTATAGTGTATAACATTGTTTTGAAATACATTGTGAAATGATTACAATCTAATGAATTAGTTATCCATCTCCTCTCATAGTTAAAATTTTTATTTTTTGTGGTGAGAACATTTAAGTCTTATTCTCTGCAAGTTTTGAACATACAGTATATTATTGCTAACTATAGCCATCATGCTGTACATTAGATCTCCAGAATGTATTCTTCCTGCATAACTGAAACTTTGTACCCTCTATCCAACATATCTCCATCTCCCTCCCCCCCAGGCCCCCAAAGCTACCATTGTACTCTCTATGAGTTTGATTGTTCAGATTCCACATATAAGTAAGATCATGCAGTATCTGTCTTTCTGTGGCTGGCTTATTCCCTTAGTATAATGTCCTCTAGGTTTTTCCACATGGTTGCAAAGTGAAGGATTTTCTTTTCTTTTCTTTAAGGCGGGAATGCGTACATAAATACATATATATGAATGTGGCATATTTTCTTTATCCGTTCATCCATCAGTGAACATTCAGAATCAGGAATTACTGGATCATATATGACAGTTATATTTTTAAGTATTTAAATAACATCTATACTATCTTCCACAGTGGTTATAGCCATTTGTATTCCTGTCAACAAAGTACAAAGGTTTCCTTTTCTCTACTTTTTGCCAAAACTCATTGTCTTTTATTTTATTTTTGTTTAATTAGCCATTTTTACAGGTATCTCATTGTGGATTTTTGTTTTGTTTGTTTTACTACTGGGAATTGAACCCAAGGGCATTTTACCTCTCAGCTAGACTCCCAGACCTATTTCATTTTTTTAATTTGAAACAGCCGTCTTGCTAACGTGTTGAGGGTCTCGCTAAATTGCCAAAGACTGGCCTCGAACCTTTGATCCTCCTGTCTCAGCCTCCCAAGTACTGAGATTACAGGCATATGCCACCATGCCTGGCTCATTGTGGTTTTGGTTTGCATTTCTCTGATGATTATTGATGTTGAGAATTTTCCAAATATTTGTTGGCCATTTATTTGTATTTCTTTTTTTGAGAAATATGTGTTCAGGTTGTTTGCCTAGTTTTTGATCAAGTTACTTGTTTTTGTGCTGTTAAATTGTTTGAATTCCTTATATATTTTGGGTAATCACTTGTTAAAAATTTAAGGTTAGCAAATATTTTCTCACATTTCAAAGATGGTCTATTCACTATGTTTATTGTTTTCTGTTGCTGTTCAGCATATTTTTAGTTTGATGCATTCCCATTTTTCTATTTTTGCTTTTGTTGCCAATGCTTTTGAAATCACATCTCAAAAAACCATTGTCATTTAGTCCATAGATTGTTTTAGGTAGTATGAACATATTAGCAATATTAATTCTTCTAATCCATAAACATGGGATACATTTTCATTTATTTTTGTTTTCTTCAATTTCTTTCATTAATATTTTATATTTTTATATCTATGTCTTTCATCTTTATTAAATTATGCTTAAGTATTTTTTTCTGTTATCGTAAAAGGGTTGTTCTCTTAATTTCTTTTTCAGATAGTATATTGTTAGTGTATAAAAGCACAACTGATTTGGTTATGTAAATTTTGTATCCTGCAACTTTACTGAATTCATTTATTACTTGTCACAGTTTTATGGTAGAGTTTTTAGGGAATTCTATATACAAAATCATGCCATCCTTACAAACAGAAACAATTTTACTTCATTTCCAATTTGGATGTCTTTTATGTCTTTTTCTTATTCAATTACTTGGGCTAGGATTTCCATTAATGTGAATTAGAAGTGGCAACAGAGCCGGGCGTGGTGGCGCACGCTTGTAATCCCAGTACTTTGGGAGGCGGAGACTGGAGGATCCGGGTTCGCGGCCTGCCTCAGCTCTCTCTCTCTCTCTCTCTCTCTCTCTCCTTGGTGAGGCCCTCTGCAACTTCGTGAGACCTGGTTTCAAAGTAAAGTATAAAAAATAGGGCCGGGGGGGTAGTGTGGAGGTAGAACGCCCCTGCATTCAATCCCCGGTACCACAAAAAAAAAAAAGTGGCAACAGTGAGTATACTTGTTTTATGAAGGGAAGGTTTCAGCCTTTCCATCATTGAGAATGATGTTAGCTGTCAGCATATCACTTTATAGCCTTTATATATGTTGAAGTATATTCCTTGTATGCCCATTTTGTTGAAAGTTTTTTATTGTGAATGCATGTTGAATTTTGTTAAACAATTTCTGCATATATTGAAATGATCTTATGATTTTTATTGTTCACTCTGATAATGAGATATATCATACTGACTTGTGTATGTTGAACCATTCTTGCATTCCAAGGATAAATCCCACTTAATCACGGTGTATGATCCTTTCCATGTGTTGTTGAATTTAGCGTATTAGTACTCTTTTGAGAATTTTTGCAAAAATATTGGCCTATTGTTTTCTTTTCTTAGAATTTTCTAGTCTAGCTTTAGTACCAGGATAATTCTAGATTCATAGAGTGAGTATGAAAGTTTCACCTCCTCTTTAATTTAATATATTATAATATTTTGAAAAGGATTGGTATTAGTTCCTTAAATACTTAGTGGAGTTCCCCTTTATTTTCTCCTAGAAATTTCATAGTTTCAGGTCTTATATTTAATCCATTTTGAGTTGATATTTTAATATGGTGAAAGATGGAGGTCTAGACTTATTCTTCTGCATGTAGATATCCAATTTTCCTAACATCATTTGTTGAAAATACTGTCTTCTCTCCAATGTGCGTTCTTAGAACTTCTGTTGAAAGTGAGTTGGCATGAATATGTGGGACTACCTCTAGGCTTTCTATTCTGTTCCAGTGATCTTTATGGCTATTTTAATTTCAGTGACATGCTATTTGGGTTTCTATAGCTTTGTAGTATGCTTTGAAGTCAGGTAGTGTAATATCTCCTGCTTTGTTCTTCTTGCTCAGTATCATTTTGGCTGTTTGGGTTTTCTGAATTTTATTGTTTTTCTTTCTATTTCTGTGAAGAATATAATTGGTACTTTGGTAGGTATTACACTGAGCATATAAATCACTTTGTGTAGTATGGACATTTGAACAATAATGATTCTTCCAATCTATGAACACAGGATGTCCTTCCATGTTTTGGTGTCCTCTTCAGTTTCTTAAATCATTGTTTTTAAATTTTGGTTATAGAGTTATTTAACCTCAGTTTATACTTATGTATTTTATTTTTTGTAGCTATTGTAAATGGGGTTTCTTTCTTGATTTCTATTTCAGATAATCTGCTATTGGTCTATAGAAATACTATTGAATTTTATATGCTGATTTTGTATCAAATTTGCTGAATTCACTTATTAATTCTAATTTATCACCTCATAGTTTTTGATGGAATTATGTTGGGTTTTCTATATATAAGATCATATTATCTGCAAACAATGACAATTTGACTTCTTCTCTTCAAATTTGGTTGCCTTTTATTTCTTTCTCTTGACTGAGTGCTCTTGCTAGAACTTCCAGAATTATGTTGAATAAAAATGGTGAAAATAAGTATTCCTGTCTTGTTCCAGACATTAAAGAGAAAACTTTCAGCTTTTTGTCAATCGGGATAATGTTAGCTGTTGGCTTATTAGAAATGGCCTGTATCATGTTGAGGTACATTATTTCTGTACCTAATATGTTCAGGACTTTTGTCATGAAGAGATGTTGAATTTTATTAAATGCCTTTTATCCATCTTTTGAGATAATCATATGGTTTTGTCCTTTATTCAAGTTTATTGATTTGTGGTGTTTCAAGTTTATTGATTTGTATATATTGAGCCATTCTTCCATTCCTGGGATGAATTTACCACTGGGATCATGGTGAATAATTTTTGATATGTTACTGGATTTGATTTGCTAGTTTTGTTGACAATTTTTGCATCTGTGTTCATTAAGGATATTGACCTGTAGTTTTGTTATTGTTGTTGTGACCTTATCTGGTTTTGGTATTAGGGTAATGCTGGCCTCATAGAATGTATTTGAAAGAATTCCTTCCTCTTCTGTTCTTTAGAGTAACTTAAAATTTGGTATTAGTTCTTCTTTAAGAGTTTGATAAAAGTGAGCACTGATTCCATCCTGCCCTTAGCTTTTCTTTGATGGGAGGCTTTTTATTACAAATTTAACTTTTTACTCATTATTCATCTGTTCAAATTTTCTATTTATTCATGATTCAGTCTTGCTAAGGTGTATATATCTAGGAATTTGTCTATTTTTCTAGTTATCTACTTTATTGGTATATAGTTCATAATAATTTATAATGATCTTTTTTATTTCTGTGATATGGTGGTAATATCTCCCTTTTCATATCTGATTTTAAGTCTCCTGTCTCTCTTTTTTTAGCTAGCTTAGCTAAGAGTTGTTTTATTTTCATTATCTGTTTGAAGAACCAGCTCTTTGTTTTATTGATTTTGTATTATCTTCTTACACTCCATTTCATTTATTTCTGTTCTAATATTTATTATTTCTTTTATTTTAAAAGTTTGGGATTCAGTTTGCTCTTGTTTTTCTAAAAGGAAATCATTGAAATCAATGATGATTTTTTTTGGACAAGATCACAAAAGTACAGGAAGCAAACAAAAATAGACAAATAGGATTACATCAAACTAAAAAGCTTCTGACTAGCAATAGAATAAAGAATGCAGAGAAAACCTAAAGAATGGAAGAAAATATTTGCAAACCATATATGTGACAAGGGGTTAATATCTAGAATATATAAGAAAGTCCCAAAAGTCAATAGCAAGAAAATAAAACAAAATAAAAAACAATTAGAAATGGGCACTAGATCTAAATAGACATTTTTCAAAAGAAGATACACAAATGGCCAACAGGTACATGAAAAAATGCTCATTACCAATCTTGAAAATGCAAATCAATACAATGAGAAATTACTTTAATGGTTATTGAAAAGACTAATAGCTATTACTGAAAAAACTCAAGATAACAAGAGATAGTGAGGATGTGGAGGAAAAGAAAGCCTTGCACACTTTTGGTGGAACTGAGTGTACAGTAGTATAGCCATTAAGAAAAGAGTATGGAGTCAGGTGTGGTGGCACATGCCTATAATCCCAGTACTTGGGAGGCTGAGATAGGAGAATTGGACATCCGAGGCCCACCTCAGCAACTTAGCATGGCCCTCAGTAGCTTAACAAGATCCTGTTTTTAAAAAAAGCCAGGTGTGGTGGTGCATGCTTGTAATCCCAGTACTTGGGAGACTGAGACAAGAGGATTGGTGGTTCACGGCCAGCCTCAGCTACTTAGTGAGGCCCTCCACAACTTAGTGAGGCCCTGTTTCAAATAAAGAATAAAAAATAGGGCTGGGGCTGTAGCTTGGAGGTAGAATACCTCTGGATTCAATCCCCAGTACCACAAAAATTAATAAAGATAAAAAGTATTGGTGGTATAGGTTAGAGTACAAAAAAAGTTTGAAAGTTCCTCAAAAAAATTAAACATAGAACTACCATATTATCCATCAATCTCACTACTAAGTATATATCCAAAAGAAATGAAATCAGTATGTAAAAGAAAAATGTGCACTCCCATGTTTATTGTATGTTTATAGGCAATAGCCAAGAAATGGAAACCACCTAAAGTGTTTTAGTCAATTTTTTTTTGTCACTGTGATCAAAATACTTGAAAAGAACAACTTAGAGGAGGAAATTTTTTTTTTTACTTTGTTGCTTTCTCGGTTCCTACTAGATTTCCCCAATGCATGCAGTGCATTTTCTTGGTGGTGTCCCACAAACCATGAATTTTTCTTAATATTTTACCTTTTTTATTTGTTTCTTTTTGTTCCTCTGACTATAATTTTAAATGATCTGTCTTTGAACTAGACCTTGATGATTCTTCAACTTGATTTAGTCAGCTATTGAAGAGTCTATGGGATTTTCCAGGACAATCATTGTTCTATTTATTTCCAGCATTTGTTTAGTTCTTTTTTTATGGTTTCTATTTTTGTGTTAAGCTTCTAATATTTTCATATGTTATTCTCCTTATTCTATTTAGTTATCTATCTCTTACAGTTTCCTAAGCTTCTTTGAGAGGATTATTTTGAGTTATCTTGCAGGAAATTCATAGATTTTTATTTCTTTAGGGTTGGTTACTAATACTTTATTTTGTTCCTTTGATAATGTTATATTCTCCTAATTATTTGTTCTTCTCATGGCTTGTCTGTACATATGAAGAAGTATAAATCTCTTAATCTTTACACATTCACTTTGTCAGGGAAGGCTTTTCCTCAGTCAACTTATCTAGAGATTCTAGACAGGTCAACTCTGGAGTGTTCAGGTGGACTGGCCTGGTGCTTGGTCTGAAGGGGCCTGAATCTACATGGGTCAGTCTGGCACTGTGTGGGTCTTGAGCCTCAATCAGTGGGTGCTGGTCCAGGGCTGAGGTGGGGGTGGGACCTGGTTCTGTGGTGTTATACCTGGTACTGAGTTTGAAAGAGCCATTCTATTTCAGATATCAAGCTGAGTGGAGTGATTCTAGAGTGGGAAAAGATTGATTAATGGGGACTAAGTTATTGTTATATAGGACTATGAAGTTATGATATGCTATTGCAAAGTAGGGTGACTATAGATAACAATGATGTACTGTACATTTCAAAAGTTAGAAGAGTATGGTACACAAGGGTAAGTATGGTGCCTGGGACTTTAGAGGCAGGCCTGGAGCTTAGGTCTATGGGGGCTGCCTTAATGCTATAGATGGCCTAAAGCCTGGGCTGTGGGCTTGGCTCACTATTGGGGAAGGTCTGGAGCCTTTGTTTGTAGTGTCTAGTTTGGAACCTGGTGCTGGAGTGGGCCTGAAGCCTGTGTCTATGGAGGTCACCCCGGAGCTTGGGTCCACAGTGGCTGCCCTTGTACCAGGGGTCGCTGGGGAATGCCTGGTGCTCAGGTCCAAGACAGTTTAGTGCTCACTTCACTGTCCTTTCTTCACACAGAGGGTCTCTCTTGCTCTCTCACTCTCTGTTTTCTGTTACTCAAGGGTAGGGGAGAGGTGACATAGATAATGTGAAACTGCCCTTCCTACTCTCTTCAATGCTTTTTATTTCTGTGCTCTACCCCAAATGTTGTAATCTTTCACCTGGAGTCTTTGGCTTCTATGAAGGTATTTTCCTGTGCGATAGTTGTTCAAATTGATGTTTCTGCAAGGGGATGAGAGCCAGAAACTTCTGTTCTACCATTATTTTAGTCAATTTTGTGCTACTTTAACAGAATACCACACACAGGATAATTTATACTAAATGGGAATTTATAGACTCACAATTTTGTAGACTTGGAAGTCCAATATCCAGTTACTGGTGTCAGGTGAGAGTCTTCTCCATTATTATGTGTCTTTCATGATGAAAAGGCAAAGAGAAGGTGAAAGAGAGATAAAAGGGGGAGGAATTTATCCTTTGATAAGGAACCTACTTCTGTGCTAATGAACAAACTCCTGCAATAATGACATTAACCAATTTGTGAGGGCAAAGAACTCAGGGCCTCCTCAACTCTTAAAGGCCCCCTTCTTAATACTATTAAAATGGCAATTAAATTTAAACATGAATTTGGGAAGGGACAAATATTCAAACTATAGCAGCCATCCTGTTAGTATCACCTAGACTCTTTTTATCTTCAATTGATTCTGACATTAACAGTAAATTATGCCAGCAATATCTTATTATACAATCTCTCAGAGCCACTGCTACTGCCTTACGGAAATGTTATTACTGCTTCTGATACTCATGTTATTTGCATTAAAGCAGCAGAAAGCCCAAATGGAATATATTAGGAATGCTGATGCTTGGAGTCCAGGATCCTGTAGATATCATAACTGCCAGTTCTATTATCACCACTGTTGCTATTGCTTTATGTGTTAGTCAGCTTTTCAATGCTATGACCAAAATACCTGACGTGAATAACTTAAAGGAGGAAAAATGTATTTTGACTCATGGTTTCAGAGGATCCAGTCCATGATTGGCTGGCTCCAACACAGAAACCTCAAGGTGGAAGGGCATGGCAGAGGTAAGCTGTTTGGCTCATGTAGCCAGAAGAAGAGAGAACAGGACAGGATGGGGGGTGAGAGAGAGAAAGAGAGAGAGAGATAGAGAGAGAGAGACAGAGAGACAGAGAGAGAGAGAGAGAGAGAGAGAGAGAGAGAGAGAGATAGAGAGAGAGACAGAGAGAAAGGGGAAGGGACAGATATAGTCCTCAAGGCCACATCCCCAGTAACCCAAGTCCTCTAGCCATGCCCAACCTTTGAACTTTGCTGCCTGGGGACCATGGTTTCAACACATGAGCTTCTTATGGAACATTCCAGATCCAAACCATAACACTGTCCATGACTGGCTTTCATGTCTGGCAATTGTTGTATAGGAAAAGTCTCCCAAGCTATCACTCCCCTTTAATATTTTCCCTGAGCATTTATTTAATTAGACCCTAGACAGATTTATAATAACCTATATTTCCTGACAAGCCCATATACAGCTGAATACAAGGGCAAACAGAACTGAGGCTTAATGTTGGACTTCTACTGCATTCTTTTTCCAAAGATTATTTGGAATTTTTATAAGTGTTGCACATGAGAATCCCAACATGGAATGATAGGGATGTGAAAAGTCCTTTACTCCAGCCACTGCAACTTTTCTTGCACAGTAGACATTTAGATACAGGGACAGGCTGTGGATGTGACTTCTTCTCCTAGTACACTAGGACTATAGAATTAAATCAATGCCATGTTATTGCATCACATACCTCACACAATTGGTGATGACAGATTATTTTTGGAGGCAAAAGTCTTTGCTTTCATGACCTATTCCTCTCACACCCAGCAGTGAGACCTTTACTCACCTCTGGGATTCTACTTGAGAGTTGCAACATGTGCAAAAGTCACAGTACATGTCCTGCACCCTCTGCGTATGGCATGCCTTCGCAGCCCAGGTGAATGCATCAATCATTCTTTTCAAGTCCTTTTATGTACCATAAATGATAGCGTTTCCTGAGAGATCAAACATGTTATTCTCCAAAGCCTACATTACTGAACTCTTCTCTTCACCATTGTACTTACTACCTGGTACAGTTCCTAGCAATTATTTTGGTAGATTAGCTCTTGGGTATAGCCCAAACGATGTGCCTTTATCTTGGGAATAGCAATTCAGTTCTGATATTGGCCATCTTCCTGCCATCTAGCATGAGGCATCACAGCCACCGCTGTTCTTGTATATATGTGTCACTGCTTTTCTCACTTGTCTGGCTGCCTGCACGGATACATCAGGGCCAGAGGGTGGATATCTAGCACCTGCAGGCCCTTCTGAACAAGAAGAGAAAGATACACTGTTCCTCCATGTGTTCATAGAGGATAGACTAGAGGAAAATTTAATTAGTGGATACCCAGTGGTATCCCAAACACTTAGTACTTATTATGCTGGATTTGTTAGTCTTGAGATAAAAGTTACATCTTGACTTTCTATATTTCTAGGGTGAGCTCTTTTTTATGAATTTTCTCAATTTTACATGTAATTAGACCTCTGATTAGTCTATTTCACTAATTGTCTTGACATGCTTAATTATTCCAGGGCTTCAAAATTTAAGCTTAATTTAAATTCCTAACACATTTTACATTCCTAACCCAGGGTTGGGATGTAGCTCAGTGGTAGAGCAGTGGGCTAGGATGCATGTGTCCCTTGGTTCAATCCACAGAACACCAAAAAAAAAAAGGTCAATATCTCTTATCTTTAATTTTATTGCATTTTTAATATTGCTCTTCAAGGTCAGACACTAATTCCTAGAGCATGGTGATGAAATTGCAGACTAAAAGACCTGAGTTCAAATCCCAGCTCAGGTATTTATTAATTATGTGGGCCTTGGCAAGTTACTTGTCATCCTCTCTTATTGTAAGTTGATTCATGTTTAAAATAAATAAAAATAAGAACAATACATGCCTTACAGAGTGATAGTGGGATTGACTGAGTGCATATGCAGCACTAAGAACAAAAGTCAGCACATAATGTGTGCTTCATAAATGTTAGCTACTACTGATGTTATTTTGGTTGGATTACTATAGAATTATCTGGACTGGTTTCCTAATTTTTATATGGAGCTTTTCCAGTCCATTTTCCACACTGCTGTCAAAATAATCTTTCTAATAGTTAATTAGGGTCTGTTTAAAATCTTCAACTGATCTCTATAGTTTTATCATAATATTGAGACTCCTCAGCTGGGTATATTGTCCTATTGTAATCTCTATGGACTTGTTGCCCATCAGTCTTCCCTAGCTTCAACTAGTGTTATCATATACAAAAAGTTTTCCAAAAACAGCATACTCTTTGGTGTCTTGACACTACAAATATTAATTCTTATTCATAGAACAACTTCATTCTCATTTTACTCTGTCTCATTTCTGCTTATTCTTCAAAATCCAGTGGAAGTATCATAGCCTCCAAGAAATCCTCCAGTTCTCCAAGTTTGAGAGGACCCCATTCTCTACTTTGACAGACCTTTTAAATAGTTCCATCTTAGAACTTGTCATGTGGCTCTGTTATTTTTTTCTGTCTTTGGACCCTTTTAAATAGAAATACCTAGGACAAAGAGCATGTTATCATAAATGCTCACGAGCTGTCTTGGAAAAAGCAGGTGCTTAATGTTTGTTGAATGAATGCCTAATAGATGAAATGAGTGAATGAAAGAGTAAGCAAGGCATGAGTGGGTGAAGAGGCATGGTGATAGGCAAAGGAAAGTCAAAGCCTTTCTCTCCCTTCCTTGAATTTTGCTTTGCAATTCTAGGAGAGTAACGACGATCTGGAAGGTGTCAGGTCTTTTCTAAGATCTTAGAATATGGGAGGAGTTTGGATTTCTCAGCTGTTGTTGGGAAAGATTTATATTTGAGTAGAGTTGTGAAAATATTAAATGGTCTGAAACTGCTCCTCCCTTAGGTTATGAAAAATAGCTGGGTTACTTATTTGTTCTTAAGATACTCCTTAAAATGAATCTCAAATATCCAATATGCTGATATTTCAATGATTTTATTTCATATAATCATTTCATAGTTTCTAAGGTCATAGATCCTCTCCCTGTTTTGTCCTTTGACAAATAAATGACTGATTACCTAATAACATTTTTATATGAAAATAGCCTTACTACTGTGAATCTCTATGAAAAGAGAATTTAAATTCAGACTTGTCTCAAGGTTATTTAGGTAATTCAATATTTTTTTCTTTCAACAAAATTTTCTGATAGTGCATTGTTTATTAGTAAAAATGCAAACAAGTGCTGGAGACTGTATTATTCAGTAGGTAAAAGGCTTTATCTCTATTAAGTAAATGTGGTTTTATAGTCTTTATTAGAAACAGAACTTCACATGGTCATATTTGACCTCATAAACACATTATTTATAAAAAACTTAAAAATACTCCAATAATAAAATAATAATTTCTACATGGCAGTATTATCCAAAAAAGACTTAAACAACTTTATGCCCTTACCATAAATGTAATGTATTTTACAATCTCTGCTGCTGAAATTCAATTATTGAATTTTTAATAAAGAACATCATCAGTAAATGGAAAAAATGGTTTAAGGCAAAAAGAAAAAAGAACACCATAAGCCATTTGGAACTATTAAACTGTAAACATACAAAGCTTATAAATAGGGCTTTACAGGAAGTCAATTTGGATTCTTACACTTGTTTATTGAATAAGGGTTTTTGGTTCTAGTCTTAATAATCATAAGATAAAAATATTTGAAATTCTGTCTACTTTAAATTAGAGTAATTTATGCTATTATCACATTAAATTAAAAATAAACCATGATGAATTTAGAAGGCAATTGTTTTAGTCAGCTTTTCCATTGCTGTGACCAAAATACCTGACAAGAACAACATAGAGGAGGACAAGTTTATTTAGGCTAACAGTTTGGGAAATTCAGTCCACAGGGATGCCTCCAAGGCAGAAACTGTAGTGCAAGGCATGGCAGAAGATGTCTCTCTCACATCATGATGGATGGAATCAGAGAGAGTGAGAGGAGGGGACTTGGGACATATAGTCCCCAGCACCATGCCCCGAGTGACCCACTTTCTCCATCCAAGCCCCATCTCTGAACATTCCTGCACTGGAGCCAAGCTTTTAACACATGAGCTTTAGGGGGCCATTCTAAACCCAAACCACAGCAGTAATATCCAGACAACTTTCAATTTACAGATGGATTAGTTATTACCCTAATGTTCCTAAAGTTCATTGATTATAACTTTGGGAACACAATGATTAAAGCGGCAGTTGGGTTTCCAGACCAGCAAATGGAAAATACTTCCATGAGAAGCAGAGTACTAAATGGTACCAACCTTAAATAGTACCATTTCACTAGGAATATGCATTAAGCATTTTTGCTGGGATTTCTTGGTTTTGGAGTGGGAAGATAGTTACCAGTTTCAAATCATAGGCTTCTCATAGATATAGTGACCTTGAGAGTTGGGTCTGACAACATGTGATATTGAGGTACAACCACTCTATAGTTTTAGATCCATAAGGTAGTGACCATGTGTTTTCAACATCCCAGCAAAGAATACAGAAAAGAACAAAAGACAGACATTATCACTGCCCTCATAGAACTTTCTGTACAATGAGAGAGACACACAAATAACATACATGATACAAAAAATAATTACCATTAAAATGAGTATTACAAAGGGAAATTACTGGATACTATAAGCAATTAAGGAAGTATTTAGTATTGTTTTGGTTTGGTCTGGTCCAGAGAGGTGTTCATGAAGAAGTGGAGGTTACAGGAAGAGTAGGCATTATCTAGGCCAATAGATGGCAGGGTGTGTAACATCACTGAAAACCTTGAAGTAGAAGGTTCAGTGTATTATCTGATAGAGAGATGGGCAAGGCTACCAAATAACGGCAAAGTAACAATGTGACCATGGGTGAAAACAGAAAGGGAATCAGGGAGCAGATGGTACCAAGTCTTTCTTAGATGCCTTACTAATGACTCTGGGCTACATATTTAGGGCAATGGAGAGTCATTGGAGGGATTTAGCAGGGGGATATCTTGATTGAATTCACATTTGATACCAATAAATGCATTAAGTTGAATTGTCTGGATAAAAGCAGCAGTGTAGTCTAATTGCAGTTTCTATCAGTTGGGGGGGGTGCTCGCTGATTCTTTAAGCCCCCCCCTCGCATAACACACAGCAGTGGTTGCTGATGTCAGTGACTCCTAGCAGCTTCTTGGGTTAGCAGTGCAGTTCATATGTGACTGCTGGCCATGGTTGACTTCATTGGTGTGTGACCAAAGCCTTCTGACTCTTTAGCCTAATAAGATACATAAGTAGAGTAGCTGACAATTCCAGTTTCCCCAGGACTAAGAAATTTCTAGTGATCTATGACTTTTAGAGCTAAAGTCAGGACAGTGGCACATAAGCCAGTTGGCCAGTCACCTTATTGACAAACAAGGATCATTTTATCATATCACTGCTAAAGCCATCCAGCCTATTTTTGTAAAACTCTAATGGTATGAAATGTTATTTCTCACACCAATCCATTCTACCATTTTATTTTTGTTAATTATGAAATTAATACAAATGGAATATAGACATTTCAGGTAGTAGAGATAAGTAAAAGTCATTTGAAGTTAACTCTTACATTTTTTAAGTGTTTGATCAGTTCTGATCTTAGGAATTAAAAAACATTGGAATTGATATTTATTTCCTGTAGGTATAACACATTGGTCTTCGTTTACTTCTTGGGATCACATGAAACCATTATCTCTGCAAGCTTCTTTTGAAGCATTTGATTATAGGTATATTGTTCTCTATTGTATCATTGATCCTCCACAGACCACACTCTCCTAGGAGCTTTGACTATACATAACATTGGATATATAGTTTTTCTCTTATATTAGAATATATGTCTTAATATATATATTGTCCATGAAAAATAATGAATCTATGTTAAATGGAAAAAAGAAGATAATTTATTCTTAGCTAAATAGGAGTGACCCAGCTCTGGAAACACAGATTCAACTTATGCTGAAAAAGTGCTCTGCCATGGAGTAGTAGGATTTTTTAGCCACAGAACAAACAAAGTCATAAATCAATAGATTCGATAAATCTATTGTTAGGGTCATTAGGTATTTGGGCTACAGAAAAGCAGGGAAATCTTTTTAATAGATTACAGATGCTATGGCATTCTTAGCTTTAGAATCTACTAAGCTTAGTGATACATTCCAGGAGTTTTACCTAATAGTCTTGATAATGTTGGGTCAGATACAAAGTTTAAATGGCTATTGAAAGGGCTAAGCCCAAGATAATGTTAGCTTTCAACCTACAACATTCCATTTCTCCACAATCATGATGTTCTACTAAGCCAAAGTCAAATGGGCTTCAGGATCTTTAATATAGATGAGGCTTCTTCGGAGAACTTTAGCTCACAATATATATCCAGTTTTTCTTTTCATCTCTAAAAGTAATAACCATGTTTTGATGAGAGTAACCAATGCTTTCAAAAATATTTTTAAAATAAAATTCTAAAAACTTCATTCGATTGCTAAATTTATATTTTTTTCTTTTAATTGACAGATAATACTATAGATTGTAAAGAATATTTTGAATGATTATGAATCTACAGTGTATGACTATATGGCAATGCATGCCTAGGCAGTAGAGGTGGGATACAATTTCTGCCCTCTTAAGATCGAATGGTTTCTAGATAGAGTGAACACATACTTTTGTGGCTCATTCAAAGGAAAGCATTTCTGATACCACCTATTCATTAAATTTTAATTTTGAAAATAGGTGTTTAAGACATTTAATCAGATATTGTATAAAAAGACAATGCTGAAGTGAATCACTTGAGTTACATGGTTAGGGCTTTTATCTCAATGGAAAATTAGAAATGAGATAATTAACTCTATGTTACATGGAACTTGATTCCCTTTCTCTTTCTTATGTTTACCACTCCCCCACCTCTTAGTATTTTGAACAGAAAAAACAAGGACCAGTCAAGTCTAGATTGAGAGCTAGTTAAAGGTCAAAAGATAAAGAGTATCATGTGAATGAGTCCAGTTCTGTCTTAATGATGGTCTCAAATTTCAGATAGGTAATCTAAGGCCAAATTGAGCAGAATCATGACTTTGGGTCTAGAATGCTATCGCACTTAAGGACATTATTTAATGTCATTGATTTTTACTTGTCTGTTAAATAAGTTTTACCTCATAATTACTTAATATTTGAGAAAATTCTTAAGTCTGTGGTAGTAAGTGCCTTTAAATTATTATTTTTTCTTAAAGAACTTACCAAGTTTGATAGAAATTCTCTCCTGGAACTTAATTGAAATCATTGTGATTGGTGAAAAAAAGGGGAAAGAGAGATGTTTCTGGATCTTAGAGATTCTTTAATTCAAAACAATTGATTTAAAGCTGATTATAACAGAGCTAGAGTCGCATAAATGACTTGTCTGGTTTTGGATGGTTGCTGGTTATGTAACTGGAACTATGACATGGGTGGTTCTGTGATATGATGAGATATTTTTTAAATATATATATAAAATATACATAATATATAGTCCTTGTATAAATATATATAAATATAAATATGTATTTATATATGTAGTATTTTAGAGATAGATTTTATAGACTCTTATAGACTATATATAGTCTTTGCATAAGTATATATTAAAAATAAATATATTTAAATATATAGACCGGACCGCCCGCGCGCGCCCCACCCCGGAAGCCCCCGGCCACCTCGCCGGGCCCCTTGTGCGCCGGGTCCCGGACCGCCCGCGCGCGCCCCACCCCGGAAGCCCCCGGCCACCTCGCCGGGCCCCTTGTGCGCCGGGTCCCGGACCGCCCGCGCGCGCCCCACCCCGGCAGCCACCCGCGCCACCTCGCCGGGCCCCT